>PISX010003995.1:0-128220 GCA_004024625.1 Mellivora capensis
TGCTTGGATTTTCCCAGAAGGATTAAAAAAGGATGCTTCATCCACTCATTCTGCAAGGCAGGCGGGAGATACACATTTCAAAGCTCAGTTTCCCCCTGTTGAGGAGCTTCTAGTCTCCCAACCAAAGAAGGACAGGACACCAATAAAAAGACCCTTAAAACATACAGTTTCCTCAACAGTGTTAGGAATAAGGCACACCAGGTGGTTAGGTGGGGCTGGAAGCTGGATGAGTGGCCTGGCGTTTTGGGGAAGGCTTCCTCTGGAAGATGTGAAGATGTGACTTTCTGATTTAAGCTTTAAGGATGAGTAGCAGTTGGCGAATCCCCTGGAGAGAGCCTCTCACACCACTTGTGGTGAAGAACCAGTCGGGTTTTTTTCCCCAATTTGCCCGATACCAATAGTAGAATCCTGCTGTGCCAGGTATGACTCACTACCGAGTCTGACAACACCAAAACTGGTTTATACCCGGTTCAAAGAGTCCACCGATCATTCGCTTGGTTGTTGTGGCATTTTTTTAAACTGCTACGAAAGTTCGTGGACCTTTGCTGACAGGTTTTCTACCTGTTACAGACAGGCTCCAGTTTGCGGGCCAGCTCAGGGCCACGAGCCACCCTTTGAGGGCACCTGGAAGTTTGTTGGAAATGTCCCCACTGAATTCCAGTCTGCATTTTAACAAGATTCCCAGGTGATTTCTGGGCACGCTCAAGTTTGAGGACCTGCCCTAGAGGAAACAGTATCAGGTGGGGCTGATCCTTCATCCGTCTCACTTGCCTTTGCCTGCTTCCTTTAGCTCTAGGAAAAGGGTTACATTTCGTAGGGCACAATTGGCCTTGTCCTCTTCCAGGTTACACAACTGCATTCTCTCGCTGCTAGGAAAACGTCTTTTAACCTGACTGCAAGAGAGAAACTCAACACGGGAAGGCAGCTTCCAGAAATTCTGAGGAGCCTCGGTTCCCCGCTTTGATCTGGCCCAACAGCCGGGGCAGCTCGGCCCACCGCGCTTCCTTCCCCGGGGTCGCTCATCTGCCGATCTGCATTAATGAGATCCGTGTTGAGCCAGTTCCAGGGGCCGCTGAAGATCAAAGGCACAAAAGAATCCCCCAACCCCTCCTCCCCGGTGACTATTTGGTCTCAATCACCAGAGGGTAGAGCCTACTCCCCCGCCCACTCCTGGGTGGGAAGGCGGGGACCGGAGGAGGTGCAGCCCCAGCCTCGCCTTCCCCTCCCGCAACCCAGGCCACGTTTGCCCCAGGCGGTGTGGGCGGGGCCCGCCCTGCGGAAGCGCGGGGCGGGGTTGGCTTTGGGCTGGGCTCCTGGAGGGGAGGGGCGAGGCGGCCGAGATGGGAGGGCCGGCTGAGTGGGCGGGGCTCAGCTCCTGGCGGGGCGGGGCGGGACGGGGCGCGTGGGCGGGGCGAGCGCTCCTGTCTGCGAGTCTCCGAGCCGCGGTGAGCGGGCAGAGCCCAGGCGCCCGAAGCCTCACCGCGGCGGCGCTCGCGCGGGGAGAGTCACTCCGGGCTCGCTTTGTGGCCGCTGTCCCCCTGTCGCGGCCAGCGCCTCCGGCAGGAGCGCACAGGGAGGGGTCGCGCTCCCAAGACCCCCGCCGCCCTCCCCCAGCCCGGGGGAAGAATGTGTCACCAGCTGTTCTCCGCTCGCGAGCGCTGCGCCCAGGAGTAAGGAACTTGGAGGCAGGGAGACAAAGGCTGCAGTTGGGACGGATGAGTTAGGGACTGGGGTTTGGGCAAACAAAAGGTGCGAAAGACGAGAAGGGGGTAAGGCAATGGCAGCGGGGGAGCCCCGCGGGCTCGGGTTCCTGGGAGTCGCGCCGTGACACGCATGGTTTCCCGGGACCGTCTGCTGGGCTGACTTCCGCGAGCCGGACGCGGGACTCGGGCAAGTCGGGGAGCGCCCTGGAACAATGGACAACTTCTTCCCCGAGGTGAGTGCGCTCGCGCCGGCGACCCTGCCGGGACCTGGCCCCGGCGCCCCGGGAGGGATCTGCCCACCGCGCCGCGCGCCCGCCGGGGACCCTGCCCAAAGCCCGGGAGGGCGAAACTTTGCGGGAGTCGCCTGAAATCACACCCTCCCCCCCCACCCGGGAGTCTCCGGATGAGTAAGCCGGGGCAGGTTTTGTTTGGTCCCGCGCTCCGGGACGTAGCGAAGGTGAGCCTCCCTCCGCGTGGGTGGCTGGCTCGCGGCTGTCCCCGGGGCGCCGCGCGCGAGGTGAGGCGCCGGGCGCGGGGGCCCGACTGCCTGGGTGCGGGAAGCCCAGTAAAATGTTCAACGGGGACGTGCTTTTCTCCAAGAAAGTTCTGGTCTGGAATTTCCTTTGCAAAACGTGCCGGCTTCCTGTGAGAGGGGCGCAAAACCTTCCCGAGGAGACGGCTAAGAAGTGCGAGAAGGCAGGCGAGGGTTTAATCATTCACTGTGTTCTCTGCCTGCGGGACCTTTGGAGTCCGGGTTGCAGCTCTCACCGAGGTGTATTCGTTCGGGGTTTGAGATCATTCCAGAGGGGGAGTCCAAAAGATCATGTACTTGTGCTGACGGTCCTGGACGGATTTTGAATTCGAATTTAAAGAAAGTCGTTTAGGGCAAACCATGATTCTTTTTAAAGATTAAACTGATGCCCCGTACAGGGTCATGGAGAGAGGAGGGGACACCACGGTTACGTGAAAACCCTTGACTTGAGAACCTTTTTTTCCCCTCCTCCCTGGGATCGAGAGTTACAGTGGTTTCTTGGCGTCTTCTCCTTTCTTGGTTGTGTTTATTTAATAGATTCTGTTTAAGTTTGAGGTTTGAAGTGGCTCAAAGTAAACTTAGTTGACTTAAGGGAGCCTGATGTGACTTTCATTGAAAGCCAGGGGATGTTTTGTGAATCCAGGACCGTTTTGGAATCTTCCAGCAAATTACATTGGCTAGGGTTTGCCTCTGTTCCTCAACTTGTTTTATCAGACTTAACTGGATATAATATTTCAAGTCATTCAAATCATTCAGCCTACTGGATGCTTATTTACTATATTCTCAGACAACTGTTTTTAAGGGCCAAAGTGATATATTCTTTGTCGTAGTAATATCCACTTTTTTCAAGTTGTATCTCCTATGTGATACCCACATTTGCTGGGAGAAGAAGGGTGGAAAGGAACGAGTCATCCATTAATTCATATTTTTACTTTTAAAGAAATCTATGGTTAAGACTGTAGCTTTTGTTGTTGTTGTTGTTTTAAACCTATAGACTTCTGTTTTCATGACTGGAAGAAAGCACCAGAACTTTTTCAGGAGTTGCAAGTTAACCAACTATGAGGGGCCAGTGGGCTGTGTTTAATTGCTTTCATCTGTAAGAAAACCTAGGCTCCGCCTGCACGACACTAATTCATAACTTTTTTTGGTTTTGTTTTTGTCTTATGGTTCCCTTGGGAAAGCTCTTGAGATATAGGATTTGTGTTCGGTTTGTTGGGGTTTCACTCCCCTTGAAGCCTGTCTGTGGACCTGGGGCGGGAGGGGGGTTGTGGCCTCCCCTTGGGGGAGAACTCTGCCCCCTAGTGCAAGTGGGGAGAACTGCCGGATAACGTGCGTCAGCTGTAACCTGCCCTCACCTTCTTGCCTTGACATCCTTTTTCCTAACACCATATTTTGTTCAGTGTAAGGAGACCTGGTTGTTGTATATTATTTCAGCGATCCGTATATAACATTGAAGTTGGCCTTTGGTGATCATCTATACCCCCTTCATTTCCTGGATGATGAATCTTAACCTAAAGACTTTAAGTCATTTGTCTAACCTTGGGGAGCTTTTACAGAATCCAGAGCCTTTTTTCTCTGCTGTTGGTGACTTGAGTACTTTTGGGAAATTTGCATTTATTTAAAGTTAAGCTTTTAATCTTGTGTTGTATTTGTATTAGAATATTTCTAATCAACCTTCAAAGTTCCATCCCTGATTGTAATCAGTTTTGAGTGGGAGGCCATCAAGGCCAGAGAGGCAACATTGTGCTGTGTTAATTGGAGATTTACTCTTAACCTAGGTCCCGTTTCTCTCTTAGTGTCTTATAACAGACCATCCTTTTGTTAAATTTGGATAAATTATCCAGTGAAGAAAATCATGGGATGTCCTTCGAATAGAGACAGTAAGTGTGGCAGTGATATGCTTCCAAGGACAGCCAACCTGTGGGGACTCAGCAGTAGTGTCCTGGTAACTGGCATCTTTGCTAACTTTTTTGTTGTTGTGATTTAGGCATAATGACTTGCTGCTTGTTGGACAACAGCTTGAAGCTAACACTAGCAATTGAAAAAAATAAACAAGATGTTGCATGTCTTATCTTTATGTGCGTATGGCCAGATAATAACAGAATGGGGACTTCTTGTGACTAGCAGCTGCTGTTGAGGGCTGGGCCAGGGTTTCTCAAACTGGGTGCCATTGACATTTGGGTCACTTAATTCTTTGTTGTTGGGAGGCTGTCCTTGGCCATCCCCGGCCTCTGCCCACAGGTTCAAGTAGTGCCCCCAAGCAATAACAACAAGAATGTCTGGGGACATTGCCAAATGAGCCACGGGGAGCAAAATCACTTCCAATTGAGAACCCCTGAGCTAGCTCATGGAGCGTTGCCTCGTGGAATTAATTCCTGTGTGTGTTGTAAGCAGAGACTTCTTGCCTGCACTTGCCTGCTTTAAATAGCATCAGGCCTTTTCCTGCTGACCACTAAGATGCGTGGGAGGCTTGTGCCATCCTCGCATGGCTACTAACTTCCAGACGTTCCCCGGGACTGGAGAAGCTGAGTGCCCCACACCTCCCCAACAGAGTTGCACTTCCTTCATGACCTTACATTTTGATGGCTTCTCTCAATTAAATTGTGTGCACGCTTCTGGGAACACTTGTTTTTTTAGCCTTTGGAAGTAAGTTGTTAAATTTACTGTAGGCAGAAACGAAGTTGAGGTATGTCTATAACCAGCAGTAATTTTTTTTTCTTTTTAAAGCAAACAGAAAGGGTGCCTGGGTGGCTCAGTGGGTTAAAGCCTCTGCCTTCGGCTCAGGTCATGATCCCAGGGTCCTGGGATCGAGACCCACATCGGGCTCTCTGCTCAGCAGGGAGCCTGCTTCCTCCTCTCTCTCTGCCTGCCTCTCTGCCTACTTGTGATCTCTGTCAAATAAATTAATAAAATCTTTAAAAAAAAAAATAAAGCAAACAGAAAGGCTCCACCAAGTGGCAAGACTATTTTGCAAACATGTTGTTGTTATTTTGAAGTGGATGCTGTTTCCATGTCCCTGGGGCCAAGTACAGCACCGAGGGTCCTAGAGGGGCCAGTAAGCACCAGTTGAACACATAAATGAGCCTGACTTTTCTGTTTTCTATTTTAGGAATAGGTGTGGCCTACTGGCTGTTCAAACAAAAGATCTTCTGAGGATTATTAATGGAACTTACATGAATGCTTTGATTTTTCAGAATATGTAAAACGTACACCAGTATGAACCCAAATACAAATATAGAAAGCAGGTTATTACCGTCTTAAGATTTAAATTGCTCCTGAAGACATTTCAGCTGCACCTATTTCTTACGACCTGGTTCACCCTCCAGATGTTAGGTGGAATCCCCTGCCTTGTTTCCACTTAATTTGCCGTGTCTTGGTTTTGGTGGTTAACCTGGAGCTGTTCAAATATCTTTTTAAGCTGGAAGGAGTGCTGGAGCCTATTTTTCCTCCCCTTTTCATAGTACTTTCGTTTTGTTTTATATCTTATTCATTGTCTTGATTAAAAAACAAAAGACTTATTTGGGAGTGCTCCTTCCCTCCCCACATCATCTGTCAAGGACTTCCTTGTTCCACCAGTTCCTGAAGGTGACCCCTTTAACCGCTATGAAGTAGAATCAGACCGTTTGCTGGTATCTTCTGTTCTCACAGTGGAGTTACGGTGCCTTGCCTTTTCTGCACACTCTCTACACATTTCTATTGTCAAATATTAATTTTTAGGCCCCTGCTGGTTTGGGGACAGCAGAGCCCCCAGGAGCAGCTGCAAGCAGGACACTTGTTGCCAGCAGGGAGCCCTGATCCCCCCCCCCCCCCCCCCCCCCGGCCTGGCAGGGAAGGGCTGCTCTCCCCAGATCCTGTGGCCTGCTGTTCTCACCTCTCAAATCGGGCATAGACCATCACGGAGGGAGGAGAGAGCAGTGTTTGCTTCTCCAGCGCTGCTGGCTTTGAGTGGGGTCACCTTTAAGGACCTGAGCCTTGAATGTACTCTTCTGTTAAAATTGGTAGGAAATAGGGTACCTTATTTTTTGTTCTTTTTTAAGTTTATTTTTTATTGAAGTATAATTAACATACGGTGTTATTAGTTCCAGGTGCACAGTATAATTCAGCAATCTCCGTGCTCATAATTAAGTGTACTCTGTAGCCCCTTCAGTCTGTTAGGGATACCTTATTAATGGGTTTCAAAATTTTGCATTCAGAGTAACTACTACATAACATTTTCATGTCCTCTGCAGGGAACATTCAAGAATGAGCAATCAGTGACCTCTATGTTAAGCTTGACAATACTTCCCTGTGCCCGAATGCCCCTAGTTGGAGTGAAAAGGGTCTCATCCTTAAAAGTAGAAAGGATGTGGCTTTAGGAAACCTGGCTATACCCCTCTCCCCTGCGGGATCTTGGTTTTTCTGACCTTCCTGGGCTTTATTTCTGTGGGCATAATCATATCAACCTTGCATGATTATTAGAATTTGAGATGAGATTTACTTGGCACATGGAACTTAGTTATAGTAACTAAGTAAGAGTGAGTGGCTCTTGATGGTGAATGGAATTCCAGTATTCAGTGGTGCAGAGAAACCTTGGCCTTCGAGCTGTTCCCCAGTATCATTTCTTTTCCTAGATTGCATTTATTTTCTCCCTTTCAACCTGTATACTTCTGGCACATTTTCCCTTTCCAGAATTCTGTCTGCAGCATGTCTGTATTGCTAATAAAATCAAGCTCACATTCCTTCGTCTGATTTTCCAGGCCCTCTGATCTTGCAACTCTTTATTCTTTTTTCCCATGTGAGTTCTGCTCCCAAGGATCTCTTACTGGTCCTACTCCACGCTTTTGTGCGCCCGTCCTCTCCGCTGATCGGATGTCCTGCCTGGCTAGCTCCTTTCTTGAAACCATCCCTGACCGGTCTAGTTTACAGTGATCCCTGCCTCTCTTTCTTCCCTCTGAACTTGGCTCCTCCTCTTTCTGTCCTGGTCTTGTTAGGAATTTACCCTGGTAAGCCAGAGCTTTACATATCTTTTTCTTTTTCCCCCTTCTCAAATGAATAAACGGGGCCTCAAGAAGTTGACTCTCCCATTTATAAGTTTTTTCAGCTCATTTGCACAGAGAGGTCCTTAAGGAAGGGATCTTCTTCTATAGCCTTTATTTTCCCCTGAAGTACAGATCTTTTTATGGTGGGAGGGGGGATGCTTTTAATGTTTTTTTCCTTGATTGTAGAGCATTTTATAATTCTTGGAGGTCAATAATCAATATCCCTGAAGTTTACAGAGAGCTCTGTGTGCCAGGCACGCTCCTGAATACTTGATATTCAGTAGCTTCTTGTATTCATTTGACAGCTCTTGGATTAAGTCCCTATGAATGAAGAACGTGAGACACGGAGAGGTTAAGTAAGTAGCCCAGTGCCCTGCAGTTAGAAAGTAATCATCAGGATTTGAACGCACACTTGTGTCCCCAGATTATCTGAACGCCTCACTGCCATTCTTGTCTGTCCTGTTGATGTCATTTGCCTTACGCTTTTATCATTGCTTCTGGGCTCTTTGAAGTGCTGTATACAATAGGTAGTTCATAAATGATCTTGGAATTAAACTGCCTGAGAGCTTGGGGAAACACACTCCGGAAGCATTGAAACCTGGTGTTCATCCTGCCATTCATTTATCTGGTTTGCTTTTTACTTTAGAAAGACCCACCTGCTGTTTCCTTGTGAAATGTGGTTGCAAAAGCTGCTGGCCTGACCTCATGACGATGGTAGGAAGGTTTCTGTAAGAAGATACTTAGAAGACTCGCTTTTTGAGTTTCATTAGGACTCCTTCGTCTCCCCAGTTCTGGCTCTCTCTTATTGCGGGGTTTCTCTTTGAGGTTTTCTGATGGAATGTTCGCTCTCAGTTCAAGACTTTGGCAGCCTCTCAGGGTTTCTCCTCGTTGGTTGTGTTTTACTTGGTAGCAGCTTGGTCCTCGTGGCGTGATCACCCACAGCAGAGCTGAACATCTCTCAAAGAGCATTTCTTGATTAAAACATCTTGCTTCCTGGCCGAGAGCTTTTTGGAAAATGTGTCCACAGGGTCTGGAATACGAAACTTGAGTCCCCAGTTTAAATCTAGTGTCTCCTGTCATGTGACATCCTGTCACCTGACTCTGCCAGTTATGGGGGGGGTGGAAATGGGTTTGGGGAGGGAGGTGTTAGGGCTCTCTGTTGAAATTCAGCCTGAGCAAGGGGGGGGGACACCTGGGCGTCGTAAATTTAATAACTCTACCTTGACCCAAACTTCAGTATCTGTTCTTCAGGATTAAAATTGTCCAAGTATGGGGCGCCTAGGTGACTCAGTCGTTAAACATATGCCTTTGGCTCAGGTCATGATCCTTGGGTCCTGGGATTGAGCCCCGCATCAGACTCTCTGCTCCGTGGGGAGCCTGCTTCTCCCTCTCCCACTCCTCCTGCTTGTGTTCCCTCTCTCCGGTCTCTCTCTGTCGATTAAATAAATAAATACAATTTAAAAATATATTTTTAAAAAATCATCTTTCAGTATAAAAACACTTTACATGCGGAATTTTTTTTTTAATGAGTTATTAGCAAAGAAAAGGTAGGCAAGGTTCAATTGTTGCACTTTGGGGTTGGCTTATCTTTACCACTTGTTGGACATTTAGAGGTGAAGATAAAAGATTTAGAGGATGTTACAGTAAAATATTAGCATTTTTACTTGGCCTGTTACCCAATGTAAGGTCTGAAAATCTATAATTATTTTAAATGTCTTTTTTCTTTTTTTTTTTTTTGGTCCATTAGTAACATATGAGCAGTACCCGTTGACAGTGCTATACGTTATGGAGAGAGGTGGTCTTATCTCCAAAAGCCCGTGTTTGTGAGGTCTACTTTTTCTGTGTTTAAATTTAAAAGAAGTTTATCCGTAGCCCACATGCTCACGTGTGCAGCGACCATTCATCTTTGGTTTCACTGTCTTCTTAGATTTTTAAATTGTGCTTTAAAAAATTTTTGTTAAACATAAATTTACTATGTTACAGACCTATGTCAAAGTAATGTACTGTTTGCCACGTCATTTTTAAATCCATTTCTCCTTTCCTTAATCCTGCAAAGAATATGTACTAAATTTAGAAAATGCCAGAAGCAAGAGACAGAAACTGCCTGGGTCCTACTTTTAATGTTTTGGTCTTTCCATACCTCTGTATATTTGTTTCTAGAAAAGCACACTTATGCTATTTTCCTCTTAAGAGTTGAGTGCAAAAAGCTTTAAGAAACTTGCGTGTGTAATTTTCAAGGTCGGGCAAGACTACAAATGCAGACCCCATATCACGTATCTAAATATTTAAAAGTTATAAATCAAGCTTATAGACTGGTACATAAAATGACTTTGCCTACCTTGACACATAGATCTTCCTTAGGACACAGTCAAAAACATGTGTGCAAGGCTATGGTTTTTATTGCTGAAAGTCAGCAGAATATCAAAGGTAAATGAAGATAATTATAGTTGCACATGTCTGGCTATTCTTTTGATAGGCCAGTGATGTTTGCATGAGTAATAGACATATAGTCCATAATATATTTTCCATAAATCCATTTCTCTTGCCCGTATTTCAGCAAAGTCACTAAATTAAATGGTTATAGTTAAGATTTTCACAATTTATGTTATATGGGCGGTGACACCAATGCAAAAGACATTTCTTAAGTCCTAGTGGTTCTTTGATTTTTAATGAACTTCAGTTCGGAGAAGGCCTGCTCTGTAAGGCAAGACTAGTTATTGGCATTATCAACAAGAATCCATATAGTAATATTTTTCTTTTTTTTAAAATAAAGTATAATTAACATAGTGCTCTTAATTTCATGTATACAGTTTAATGATCACCTACTATACATTACTCACTGCTCATCAGGATAAATATACTCTTAATCCCCTTTATGTCGCTCATATAGCAATATTTAGATTAAAGAAAAAGGTTGCATGTGATCATTGATTTTTGCAGAAAGTACTAAATATTTTAAGTTAATTATATAAATCATATTAATACTGTGAATTTTCAGTGTTGTTCCTAAAACTTTTCAATGCTGTGTATGTTATAAAGAAAACAATTCATTAAAAAATCTGTTTTCAAATGAAACTATATTTTAATGCATCTTGGCCACAAAATAATCTGTAGAAAAATGTGTTTGGGGATAATGTGTGTGTGTGTGTGTGTGTGTGTGTGTGTGTCTTTTCCTTCCTAGTCTTACAATTTTTTTTTTTTTTTTTTTTTTTAAGATTTATTTGACAGAGAGACAGCGAGAGAGGGAACACAAACAGGGGAGCGGGAGCGGGAGCAGGAGAGGGAGAAGCAGGTTTCCCGCTGAGCAGTGAGCCAGGGCTACATCCCAGGACCCTGGGGTCAGGACCTGAGCAGAAGGCAGATGCATAACAACAGCCACTCAGGCGCCCCCGTACAAATGTTTTTATTTCCTTAACTTGTATTACATATTTTCTTGAAATTTCAGGGGTTTGTTTGTTTGGTTTTGTAAGGTTTTAGTTTTTTTGAGAGCGTGCACAAGCTGGGGGAGAGGCAGAAGGAGAGGGAGAAACAGGCTCCCTAGTGAGCAGGGATCCTGATGCGGGGCTTGATCCTAGGACACTGGGATTATGACCTGAGCTGAAGGCAGATGCTTAACCGACTGAGCCACCCAGGCACCCCTGAAAATAACATTTTCCACCAAAGTCCATGATTCATTCTTTGAGATACTTTTTTTTTTAATGGTCTTTGTGATGTGCAGGCACACTCTGGAGTCTACAGCCCAAGGTAGTAGTCCTAGGTGTCTGAGTCCTCCTGACATATATCATCATTTATATGATCATTTTAGGTTGTTTCTAGTTGTTTGCTTTTCTAGAAAACAGCACAACAGTGTTCTTATACCTAGATCATGGTACGCTTGTCTGATTGTTTCTTGAGGATAAACTTGACTGGGAGTAGAGATGTTTGCTCAAATTATTGGCACATTTTTAGTTAGATGATTTAGCAGTGAAAGTTTTACGAGAGGTGTCCCTGCAGCTTAAGTACAACAGGCACAGCTGAGATGCACCATCCTGATGTGTTTATGACAGCAGGGATTTTGTGACTTCTAATTAGAATCTTAATGACACACATTATTTCACAAAGGAAGTTATCACATAATACTAGACTTGTGTCCACTGTCTGGTTCTCCTCTGAGTGACAGGGGAGAGATGGTCTCAGATGATTACAAGCAGGGCTGGTGATTCACATCAGGCTTCAGAAGATACCTATGTGGATGCCGATGTTCATTTAAGTCACCAAAGTGCACAGGAGGGACCTGGCTTTACCTTGCGCGGGGGTAGGAGGGGAGTGGGGGGTGGGGTGGGGGTTAGCATTGGCCATTTGTTTGAGGAACTGTTCATGAATTTTTCTTTTAATTCTCATTCTTTTGTATTGTAAATATCCTTGTGTGTTAACCCCAGGCCACAAAAGCGACAAGATGATGGCGGTTCTAACTGTAGGGATTTAGGGAACCTACAAAACTGTGTGTGTGTGTGTTTTACTTGAAAGCTTTTTCTTATTTTTCACCCCCATGAAATCTTTCCGTGGACTTTGAAGTGAGTGTTGAGTGCAAGCTGAAATAACACTACCCTTTTTATAGTATACACTGTTGTCATGTAATACAGGTTTGCATCTGCTTATTCCCACCCCCATTTCATTCTTTAAATGATGGCAGCTAAGCCTTCTTGGGACGCTGAAAAATGCAACAGGATATTCCTGTCATCCCCCAGGATCTCAGCAGGACAGAAGGGAAAGGGGATTTTTTTTTGATGTAAACCAAGCTGGCTAAGGCCATCGAGAGTGTCCTTACTGAGTGGTGAGTTGAGTCAGACCTATGGTGGTGGCCGCAGGGAGACAATCTTCCAGGTGAAGGGTGTGGCCGGAGAAGCTAGGCCTGGCAGCAGGGCGGGCAGCTGTCACCCGAAGGCTTGTGACTCCAAGAGGAGCTGTGCACTCAGGTCCTGAGACTCTGAACTCCACCAGGAACGTCGGAGCGCAGAGATGGAAAAGCATCCCTGGGATTCTTGCTCTCGGCTGTCCTGGGTGTTTGGGAGGAAAGCCCAGTGAAGACAGCCCAGTGTGGAAGCAAGGGGAGTGTTTTCCCCAGTCATTTCTTATGGGGCAGGGGCTCCTTCTTCCTACTTATTACTGCTTCTGGTCCCGTGCTTTGAAAACACAGATAGTTTATTGGGCGCAGAGGAAAAGAAGAAGAGAGACCACTCCTCTGAAAAGGAACTCTTTAACTTTGTTAACCCCCCAGATGAGGGGGCTCTTGATCCCCAGGGACTGGGCCATCTCTAGCTCTCCCAACCCCAACTGCCTTCACAGCTCCCGCCGGTTTCCCTGCCAACCCGCTGTGCCCTGCCCCGTCCCCACCTTGGGTCCCTGACCTTGCTGCCTCTTTCCTTGTGTAGTTAAAATATGAGCGGAGAGTGCTTCCTGAGCCCTGGGGAAATGCCCTGTATTCTCCTCACCACCCGGCTTGTAGAGCAAAGAATTTCTCCACGTATGAATTTTCTTTATACCTCTGTTTTTGGTTTTGTTTGTTTTTGTTTTTTGGAAAAATGCCCACTTGTTCTTGTTTTTTCCACAAGGAATGTGTGTAGAGTATGACGAATGTTTCAGCAACAAGTAGGTGAGCTGTGCTTACAAGTGTAAGAGACGTTTTTTACTACTTTATATATAAGATAAATCTATGCATATGCGTGCACAGGTGCTTGTCTGTGTCACGTGCACACAATGCTCACTCATGTAACACGTGTGCATGCACACATGTGCACGTGGGCACTGTGCAGCCTTAAGTGTAACATGTGCACAAGGTGACACATTCACAAGTGCACATTCACACCGGTGACACGTGTGATTACACAGTGCACTCATGTGTAACACGTATGTATACACATGTACACGAGGCATGCTCGTACACGAGGCATGCTCATACACATGAGCGCACAACATGCACTCACCCACGTGACACGTGTGTACACACGTGTATATAGGTGTGTGCACACCCACATATCTAACACATGTGTGTGCACACATGTGTGCGTGTAAATGCACCCAAACACATACATGTGTTAGTTTAGCATCGCAGTTCTACCCATGACCGTGGGTATGGGTATGGGAAACGAAGTATCTCCCCATGGCTGTGCTGCCTAAGGGTTTGGTCCACATCAAGTAGGTGAATTGTTTGCTGTTGAGAAGTTTTCAGTAGGCAGCATTTCTGAACTGCTTACAGTTTTCTATGAAGATAAAGGTTAGAAAAGCAACCTCTGTACCTTTTCACATGTTACTTGCTCTGTTAGGATGGGGTCATCAGAATACTGCTCTTTAACCAGAGGTCCTGGATTTCCTTCAGGTTTTCACTGATTAGGGATTTTCTCAAAGGTGCCAAGTTCAAGGACACGAATTCTGGTGCACACTGTAAATTCTAGCACTAAGGTTTTCAGATCTTGAGAACCACTGAAATTTCGGGTGTTTCTCTTGGTAACATAGCTTTTCGGCTGTAACAGTTTCCTTCTTGCCTTTGGGCAGATCTGTTAGGTTGCTATCGTTTAGGTTCTCAAACTATATTTGCTTAAGATTCTCATTGAGAAGGCCAGTGCGTCTTTTCTGTAAATATCAATGGAATATATAAACATGTGAATAAATAAACAATAAATAAGTGAAGATGTGAATAAATAGAATAGAAAATGGAATCTCCTGTTGTTTTTCAAAGTCTGTATCAGAGGAAAAACATCTGAGAAAAAGAGCTCCTGGTTATATGATCAGTACGAGATGCTTCCGTGCAGTATCTTGGAGACGAAGCAAGCAAGTCAGGGCCTTCTGGTCCAAATTGTGGAGGGCAACTTGTACATCTGTTTGTTCACCATAGTTTTTATTTTCCTGTACCATCATAAAAAAACAAACACAAAACTAAAGCACGGGTCATCAGTTCTCAAAGTGAAAGTGGAGAGCAGACCTAGTTCTAGGTCGGCCGCCGTCAGCGGACTGTAGGCAGTGTTAACAAAACGTGCCTTATTCGCCTGTTATCTTTGTGAAATCAAGTAGATTTCCTTTTCAGCTGGGGCACAGAGAACTAGGTGACTGTACCCAAGACCTACCACCAAACCATGGGGTCAGAAATACAACCTAGGTTATGTCCTTCGAGTTTCTTAAAATCCTCCTGGACCCTTCAACCTCCCCCAGGTTCCTAAATGTGACTCTTTACAGTTGGCATGTGCACGAGCAGCAGGGAAATAGGATCCCTTCAGACGAACAAGATGTTACTGTAAAACATTTGATGAAGTTGTTAGTGATTCCCTCTAGGAAAGCAGAATTGTGGCAACTTCTTTTAAAAGATGATACATCCGCCTTTAGCACAGCCCAGTTTGGGACAAAATTTTCTTTAAAAAAAAAAAAAAAAAAAAAGTTGTTCTAGCAGTATTCTCTAACTCAAGTCAGTAGTGTATTTGTACCAGGAAGAGGTATGGTGTATACTTAGGATTTGATATAATGTGGGATTTTGGTAACGATTTGAATAAATGGAGCTCGGGGTGTGGCTAAGCCACAATACAGTCTTTTCAGCCTCTGAGCCATCTGCACTTTCTGTTATTCAGCTTAACTTGTGAAAATGTATTGATCACTTGATGGGGACTGTGCTAAATTCTTCACCTGGATTAATTTGTATAATCTGCCCAATATTCTTTTTTGTTTTGTTTTGTTTTGTTTTGGAGCATGAGAGAGCAAGCCTGAGGGTTGGGGGTGGTGGTTGCAGAGGGAGAGAGAGAAACTCAAGCAGGCTCCGTGTTCAGCACAGAGCCTGACTCGGGACTTGATCTGATGAGATCACAACCTGAGCTCAAATCAAGAGTCAGATGCTTAGCAGACTGAGCCACCCAGGTGCCCCAAATCTGCCCAGTAATCCTATGCAGTTGGTACTGTCTCCTCTCTTTTTTATGTATAAGAATAGAGCCCCAGAGGCGCCTGGGTGGCTCAGTGGGTTAAGCCACTACCTTCGGCTCAGGTCGAGTTAATAAAGTTAATAAAACTTTAGTTAAAAAAACCCTTAAAGTTAATAAAACTTTAAGCTTCCTGGCTCAGATCATGATCTCAGGGTCCTGGGATCAAGCCCTGCATGGGGCTCTCTGCTCAGCAGAGAGCCTGCTTCCCCTTCTCTCTCTGCCTGCCTCTCTGCCTACTTGTGATCTCTCTCTCTGTCAAATAAATAAAATCTTTAAAAAAAGGAATAGAGCCCCAGAGAAGCCAAGTAATTTGCCCAAGTTCACACAGCTGGGAATTGATAGAGCTAGAATTTGGACCCAAAGATACTGAGCTCTTTGGAACTTGAATTCGCTTGGAGGTGACGTCAGTAGTTTGTGTAGAAGGAGGTGAAGATAAATCTGTGTCAAAATCATTAGGACTGTGTATTTGCATCTCCATAGAGAGCAGACCAAAGTCCTATGATACAAGACAAGAAGAAGTGCCTACTTTTGCCAGTGATTAGAATAAGGAATGGAGGGGCGCCTGGGTGGCTCAGTGGGTTAAAGCCTCTGCTTTCGGCTCAGGTCATGATCCCAGGGTTCTGGGATCAAGCCCCACGTCGGGCTCTCTGGTCTGCGGAGAGCCTGCTTCCTCCTCTCTCTCCCTGCATGCCTCTCTTGCCTACCTGTAATCTCTGTCAAATAAATAAATCTTTAAAAAAAAAAATAAGAAATGGAAGCTTTCCTGTAAGTGAAGCAGAGACATGGCTTTGGTCGTTCTCGGGATGGCACCCACTGAACGTTCCTTCCGAACGAGAGATACTGCGGGCGTTCTGTTGGGGAGAACGTTCAAGGACGATTTCCTGTGCAATTTGTAGATTTCTGGGGAGATTTCCTACTGAAGACGGAGGTCATGCTGAATTTCCTGTCATCTTTCTTGGCTTTTGTATGTTTCTGGTAAACTCCAGATTCCCATGAAGTGATGTTGTGAGGAGGCTTGTTTGCTTTGGAATCGGCGTGCGGTTTGCAACTCTTGCTTGTCACGCGCTTCGCTGATGGCTTCTGTCTGCCCTGCAGCTCTGGCACTCAGCTGTCCCATCATACTTTGGCATCTTCCTCCACAAAGATGGGTAAAAGTCCCATTTCAGTTAAGTTTAGGGCTTAATCTTTTTTTATGAAGACATTTTTAGGTCCACAGCAAGTGATAAAAAAAAAATTTTTTAAGACTTGTTTATTTGACAGCACTAAAATAGGGGGAGTGGCAGGCAGAGGGAGAGGGAGAAGCAGGCTTCCCGCTGAACAGGGAGCCCGATGTGGGGCTCGATCCTAGGTCCCTGGGAACATGACCTGAGCCAAAGGCAGATGCTTAACCGACTGAGCCACCCAGGCGCCCCTCAAGTGATAATAATTTTAAGAAACCACCATTTTGGAAAAAGGCCCTCCTCCTACTGATGTGACATGTTTACTAGATAATTAATGGTTTCCATTTAAGTGAACTGTGCAAAGCTGTAATTCAGTAAAGGTGGTGATAGGTTGACTGCTAATGTTTTGTATTCCTAATGAATGTGGATTTTATAGTTTAAAAAGTGCTAGCACGAAAAAGAAAAAGCTAGCATGGTTGTATCAGCAGATCTACTCTTTGTCATAACGTGTGTAGCCAGAATGTTGGCTAAGGGTTTGGCGGATCATTACTGGTAATTTGAATTTTATGTAGAGGAGTGGCTCTCAACTGGACAATTTTTCCCCCCTGGAGACATTTTTGGTTGTTACCACGGATCCACTGATGTGGGAAGGGTACTGCTGAACCTAGTGAGTGGAAGAGAGGGATCCTGCTGAATGTCCTGGGATGATGCCCAGGACAGTGCCCCAAATGTAGACTCTCTCAGTCCCAATGTCAGTAGAGCAAAGACTGAGAAACTCTGATACAGAAGACTGACTTGATTCTGTAAAATTCTACCCTTTAGTATTTCAGTTTACTGTTTTCTAAATAAAATGATTACCGCTAACATAATTTTCTGTGAAATATTTTTTAGGGGTAT
Organism: Mellivora capensis; assembly: GCA_004024625.1. NCBI lineage: Eukaryota > Metazoa > Chordata > Mammalia > Carnivora > Mustelidae > Mellivora > Mellivora capensis. The sequence goes on from PISX010003995.1 coordinate 17,251, forward strand.
GTGTGCGTGGCTGTGAATGAGGCCTTCATTGGATTTTTAAATTTTAATATCCAAATTTATTATAGTGAATTTGTTGAAGTTGTTAAATTTACTATAGTAAATTTGTTTAGTCATGTTAGACATCTCGATTTATAGTTATGTTTATTCCACAATTGATGTTTCTGGCATTCATGAAAAATAAAACATTTATTATATGTCTATACATTTATACAGCAGGCTATAAAGTTATGTGAGCTTCCATTTGTCCTAAAAGGCAAAGGGATAGACAGTAGGACAAGCTCCATGACAGAACACCAGGAGACCAACATGTAGATTTGAGATGGCAGAGAGCCCTAAGGGGCAGCTTTAGTGCTCTGCTCTCTGGACCTCTACCCACTTGATTCTTTTCGTTCATTACCAAGCACTTGCATCACCGACGCTGTTAACACACGAGGCCGCCTCTTGCGAGGGGTAAGTGAACCTTTACCTACAAACTCCACACCCTCCTTTCTTTTCTGCTTCTCCCTATTTTGATGAGTAAGTATGTGATTTTTTCTTTTGGTTTAATTTTCACCTGGCATGTTGTTTTTTTTCAAGCCACAGCAATGAATTACTGAACGCTTGGTAAGGGCAGTTGAGTCAACAGCCTAACCTTTAAAATAAATGGAAGAATACTTCTAAGTTCACACGGGACCTTCAGGCAGGAGGGAAATTAAGTTGGGTTCATCTTAAAGTTCCTGGATTTAGGGGCACCTGGCTGGTTCAGTCAGGAGAACGTGCAGCCCTGGATCTCAGGGTCATGAGTTCAAGCTCCATGTTGGGTGTGGAACCTACTTAAAAAAAAAAAAAAAAAAAAAGTTCCTGAATTTAATCTGCGATATAGGCGTGAGTTATTTTCTTAGGTTCTGCTTTGTTGAGGTATGGTTGGCATATAAAATTGTAAGTTACTTAAAGTGTACATCGGGTACACTTCCCATGGCCCTCCTCACCTTTTCTCCCTCACTAGGACCAAACAGAAAAATAATCTGGTTTTCTGTTGACTTTGCTTTTGAGTGCGGAAAACACCATAAACAAGACCTCTTCTTCGATGAAGTTTTAGTGTTCTGCATGTTTTTGTTTGATTGGGGGCCATTTAAATAGACGCTCAGGAGTCCAAATGGGATAATTTAGTAGAACAAGAGTCTGTACCACTGTCCACTGATGAAAAGTTCATTTACTAAGTGGATCATTTGTTGGGCGTCGCTGACCCTGATGTGGGATTAAGGACCCTGGACTTAGAGTTCATGATAGAAATCTGGGCTGAATAGGTTGGTAATGAGGCTTCAGTGATGACATTGTCATCAAGCCTTGGACCTCCTCAGGGGACAGAGCCATTCAGCTGGTGAGAGATGTGTGCCAAGTACTTACTCACCAGCTCAGTTCATTCAGATGAATGATAAGAAACTTGAGTATGGTAGGGATTACTTTGCTTCAGAGATCACGGCATGTTAGAGACTCACGTCGATGGAATTCCGCATGAGCCAGTTGTGGTCCCGGCATGCTGTGAGACTGAGGCAGCTAAAGTTGGCCTCTGGCCACCAGTGGGGTTCCCACTGCTACCTTACCATAGCCATGATGTCAGGGTGGAGGGGGTCGCCAGAGGACACCGGCGAAGGACCGCTGATGTACTGATGCCCCTGAAAGCTACCTTGGATGTATCTGGAAGCTATAAACCCAACAATAGGACATTTATGAGAGCTTATTGGGTATCCTTTACGGTGCTAATCCCTTTACATACATCATCTCATTGAATTTTCCGCTTGTTAGGAACTATTGTGAGTCCCGACTACAGTCGAACAACCTGTTGCTTAGAGAAGTGTGGTAACTCGTTAAGTCACGGGGTGAACGCATGGGGTTACCTCGTGTCTGACTCCAGACACCGTGCGCATTTCTTCCGAGTTGGCATCTCCAGTTTATCACTGCCCTCCCGGCCAGGTGCATCACCGGTCTGGAAGGGTGGCCGTGGCTTTATCAGATGTTTGGGCTTTTCCTCGTGCCACGTGATCCCACCCTAGGCAGGGAGTATATTTCAAGGTTGTTTCCATGGTTTGTGGATGCACTTGAGGGTGTGTTTTGTCTAGGACTCCCGCGAATGTAGGGCACATCTGGGCCACCCACTCAGTATTCACAAGCAAGTAGAACAAAAAAAGCGACTCGGCAGAAGTCGCAGGTCTACAGAATGAGCAGTGGCAGAATTAACAGTGATGGGCCACATAGGCTTCCTCAGATGTCACAGGTGCCACTGAGATCCTCATGAGACATTATGATTTTGTCGGCCCCTCTCGAGTACCATAGGTTTACTGATGTTGGATATGGGGTTCTCTCACAAGTGGGCACTGCGGGTCTCTGGGTGGGTCTCGGGGTGGGGAGGGGGGTTGTCTTCCAGAAGCAGTTCATGAAGCTTCCTGGGGAAGGTTGTCACGGGTCAGAATCCCAGGGAGCGGCTGCATGGCCAGCAGGGGGGACCTCCCGAGCCCGTGAGCCGTCTCAACCTGGCTGCCTTCTCTCTGGAATGTTAAGGTCTTCGTCATTCTGTCAGGAGCACAGAGAAGTTGTTGGTGCGCCTTTGTCTTTTCTGACCTTCTTCATTTCCCAAGTTCATGTTCCCCGGTGCCTGCTTCCCAAGAGGAGCCCAGGCTAGCAGAGTGTGGGCTATTATTTCTTGCCTGAACTAACTGGAATGAGACAAGTCGTTGGCACTGAGCTACAGAGAGTAAGCCACGTTATGGAGATGCTTCCTGGTGTTGTGTCCCACAGCCACACCCCCCACCCCCGCCCCCAACCCAATGTAGGTCCAAGCTTTGCTTTCCCTGATGAATTTGGAGCTCGGATTTTTGCCGGCCTCAGTTTTGAACTTTAATACATATGTGTGCTAGCTCTCATTTGTCTCATTCTGAGTCCAGATCTTGTGGTCCCCCGGCCACACCTAAACTCCACGCTGCACACCTGCTCCTGCTTTGGGCACCGCCGACTGCCCAGGGTGGCTCTTGCTTCTGTCCCTCACTGGCCACCTCCCCAGTCTCCGACCTGGGGCTCTCCTGGGCTCTCAGCGATGACAGGTCTCATTTTCCTCCTTCAGTGTAAATTCAGTGCAATTTCTTAAAAGATAACTTCATTCACAGACCTTTGAAGAAGACAGTCTGATACCAGGGGTGACACGTGCAGTTTATTGTGCAGTTTTGGGTTTCAGGTGGACATGCCAGGAGAAGGGAAAAATCAGCAATTCATGGCTCAAAGGCCTGGGTTCCTGTCCACGTTACCAAGTGTGCTGCTCCCTGCTTTATTGCTAGTCAGAGGAAAGTTGATTATTACTCAAGGTTTGGGTTTTTTTAATTAAGCAGCAAGAGTTTTAAGAGCATATTGATGGCTACTTGATGGGTTTTTTTTTTTTTTTTTTTTTGAGTTTTTAGCACCTTTCAATTCTGAGTATGGAAACTGTTCAATAACCGGGGAAAAAGTAACAATTCTTGGTATTTTTTTGTGTTAGGATAGCAAAAAAGAATGGAAGCACGGTGAGACATGTAGGCTTCTCCTTGGTGAACTTTATGAAAACCAGGGAGAAGCTAGAATCAGTGTCTTTTTCTTTTTTTTTCTTAGAAATAAACAGAATTTTGCATTCTGGTGTTCAGTTGGCTGCTGTCCAGGAAGCGTGCCTATAGCTCAGGAATCATCCCAAACCAAACTAATGGAAAAAGTCTGACTTGCTGGCTGCTGAAATTCCGTACTGAGGCAGTGACATGGGCGTGTGCGTGTGCGCTCGCTCACTAGTGCTGGGGCGGGATAGAAGCCAAAATCCCCGGCAGCTAGAAATAGAACACTGACTTGGGTGGCTATAATTTATGCTTTTAAAACAAGGCTTTATTCTGCCATTTGGTCAGAATTAAGATATGATTCAATATGTTATGTCCAAGACTGGCCTAAAAATGAATGCATTTTCCTTTCGATTTGAGCCAAGTTTAATTAAAGAGCACTACTTGACAAGCCCATTAAATAATTGAAACCCTTTCCTTCAAAAGTTTACTTTGAAAATAATGCATTTTAAAAACCTAGATCAAGGTGTAGACTGACAGAGAGTTGCAAGTTCCGGCCCATAGGGATCAGCCAGTGAACAAGATGAGTGAAATGAGCCACTCCTAATGGGAGTGGTGGGGACTGGTTAACCAGAGCTAACAAACCTGGGAGAATTTAAGATTCGGTGTTGCTGGGCTTCCTAGTTTTATTTTGTTGTCTTTTGTTTTTGTTTTTTAAAAGATTTTACTCATTTATTTGACGAGGAGGGGGGTAGGGGGGAGAGGGAACACAAGCAGGGGGAGTGTGAGAGGGAGACACAGGCTTCCCGCTGAGCAGGGAGCCCGATGTGGGGCTCGATCCCAGAACTCTGGGATCATGACCTGAGCTAGAGGCAGATGCTTAATGACTGAGCCACCCAGGCGCTCCTGGGCTTTCTAGTTTTTAAAGAGAGGCCACATATGTAGATTCCTGTGAATTGTCCCAATTTGTAGAATGTTGGCAAGGAATGCAGAACATTTTGGTTTTTACTGAGTGGGCCAAACAAAACTTGACTGGGGTTTCTACCCTCTAAGCGGCGAAGAAGTGATACATCTTCACTTCGGAGCAGAAGAAAGGAACGGAATGGGCTGTTTTCCTTCAGGTTGGTTTTAGCCTGCTTCCTCAAAATATGATGTTGTAAAACTGTTTTTGCATGGGTGGTATGTAGGTTAAATTTCTGCCTTGCCAGAATGGACCCCCATTTTATTCAGTCTTTTTTGGCCCATTCTTTGTTTTACTTGGCTAATCTAGGGGTGGAAGCTGGATAATCTTGTCTTTTAAAGGCGGGGATAGAGAAAAGTTTTACTTTGCAATTTTAGAAATGTACTTTGTTTTGCAGAGCTGTGAGGTGTGAAAGGTTGGATGCCATACTGGGATTCTGTCCTGTTTCTCTTGGTCTCTTAGTGTTCATTCAGCAAGACCAAATGCCTCCCTGTGAGTGTGATTTAGGGGCGAGGTCGTGGAAGCAGGCTCCTTGAGTCTGAATGCTGTGTCCTCCTGCTTGCTGGGTGGATGGCCTTGGACAAGCTGCTAGACTCTTCCGTGTCTCCTGCCTCCCGATTGTGAAATGAGTTTGATGAGAACTCTGCAGTCTTAGCTTGGGCTGCTGAAGTAGAATCCTGCAGGCGGGCGGGGCCTAAACAACACACGTTTACTTTCTCGCAGTCCTGGGGGCTGGAAGTCCAAGGCGAAGGTACGGGCCGATTTGCTTCCTGGCGGGGACTCTTCTGTCTTGCGGAGGGCGGCCTCCCGGTTCTGTCCGCATGCAGGGAAAGAGATCTCTCGTGTCTCTTCACCTAAGGATGCTAATTCTGTTGAGTTAGAGCTGCACCCTTATCACTTAATTGAACCCCCAAACGAAACCTGAACATTCGTTCACCTGCCTGAACCTGAACACTCCCTCGTTCCCCCGCCCTGGCTATCTCCAGTGATCCATAGCATTACGCACGCTGGGTATTTTGTATACCTGGAAATGTGCCCTTCTGTGTCTGACTGCTTTCGCTTGGCAGGTTTTTGAGTTTGGTCGCGCAGATCAGTCCTTCATTCTTCTTTATGGCTGAATACTATTTCAGTGTTGGCTCTGATTTTATATATGAGTGTGTCAAACATGTGGTGTAAAAATGTCTCTTGATATATTTTACCTGTGTAATGTCTATGTTTGTATATGTTGATTTCTGTCCATCAAGAGGCTCTCATTTAGAGAGACTGGAATGGAGATTGTGTGTGTGTGTGTGTGTGTGTGTGTAAGATCTTATCTCTTTGTGAAAGAGCGATCAAGATCAAGCACAAGCAAGACGGAGAGGGACAAGCAGACTCCCCACTGAGCAGGGAGCCCGGCGCAGGGCTGATCTCAGGACCCTGAGATTGTGAGCTGAGCCAAAGGCAAACGCTTAAGGGACTGAGCCCCCCAGGCGCCCCTGGGTGTATCCTGTTCTTAAATACAGAGTCATGGGGGACGCCTGGGTGGCTCAGTTGGTTACGCGGCTGCCTTCGGCTCAGGTCATGATCCCAGTGTCCTGGGATCGAGTCCCACATCGGGCTCCTTGCTTGGCAGGGAGCCTGCTTCTCCCTCTGCCTCTGCCTGCCATTCTGTCTACCTGTGCTCTCTCCCTCTCTCTGACAAATAAATGAATTAAAAAAAAAAATACAAAGTCATGGTAGCTTTAACAACTGTTCCTACTTTGTGCCTCTATTTTCAGTTTGTTGAGCCAATGAACTTATTTTAAATGCTTTATCCATAGCTTACCAGCCAGAAGTTAAAGCGTCTTTAGAAAACCTGTTGTTTCATTCCCAGGCACCTGCAGTTCATCTCCCAATGGTCAGCTTGGTTTTCTCACTATATTTTATATTGATTTTTATATTTTATATAAATTTTATATTGATTTCATCATTTGCCTTAAATGTCTGCCAAGTGATGTGTACGTACAAAATTTTCCACTTACAGCCACAAAAGAAGACCTTCAGAGGTTTTTTTGTTTGTTTTTTTGCTTTACTTTTAGGTGATTCATCAAGGGTTTTTTTGTTCTTTTTCTAACAGGGGTAAAGATAAGGCTTATATTACATTTTTTTAAGGAACATTTAAAGCTCAGAAAAGGGAAGTCACGTGGAGGTACGCTATATGCATCCTCTTCTTGGCAGCTCACATGTGGAAATTCCAGAGCATTATTTCCCATATTTTTTTTTTTATAATAGTTATAGTAAAAAACCAAACCTTGGATTTTTAGGTAGCCCAGTGTGGAGCCTATTTAAAAAAAAAAAAAAAAGAAGCCTTACATATACTTTGCTTTTTTCCACACTGAAGTTTTCTATTCCGTGGAAAGGTTTTTTAGAAGAGGGAGAGTAGATCTCCTTACATAAATGTTGTAACACAAAAGATCTTTTAATGTTGCCGGTGTAATCCTTTCGGATGTGGTGGCAGCCATTGGGCCTGATCTGGGGACTGGTGAAATTATCCTCTGGTTTTTCTCTTTTTAATAAAGCATTCTACAGGTGCCTGGGTGGCTCAGTTGGTTAAGCCTCTGCCTTCGGCTTAGGTCATGATCCCAGAGTCCTGTGTTTGAGTCCCTGCTCAGGGAGTCTGCTTCTACCTCTCCCTCTCACCCTGCTTCTGCATGCGGCCTCTCTCTCAAATAAATAATCTTTTTTAAAAAAGCACTCTAAACAAAATGCCATCACCAGTGATCTGTCAATGACTGAGTGATTGGAAGTGGTTTGTTTGGCCCTCTGTTGCGTTTGATACTCTCTCCTGGTTTTTTTGTGTGTGTGTGTTCCCTGGGACCCCCACTCTTCTTCTGTTTCCTCTGTGGCCTTGTTCTGTCCCATACCCAAGAGAGTGTGGCATGACCATAGGAGCCTGTGCCCTGTGTGGACCTGTTTCCATTCTTGGCTCCACCATTGAGTGAGATACAGAGAGGCAAGCAAAGGGAAGCAGAGCAAGTAACTTTTGTCAAGGGGCAGTCAGAGGTCCTGGGTTCTTTTTTTTTTTTTTTTTTTAAAGATTTTAATTTATTTGACAGAAAGAGATCACAAGTAGGCAGAGAGGTAGGCGGGGCGGCGGGGGGGCGGTAAGCAGGCCCCCTGCCGAGCAGAGAGCCCGATGCGGGCTCGATCCCAGGACCCTGAGACCGTGACCTGAGCCGAAGGCAGAGGCTTAACCCACTGAGCCACCCAGGCGCCCCGGAGGGCCTGGGTTCTTGCACGTGGGTAGGATTTCTGTGCTTCTGCATGATAGTCAAGGGGCGGATAGGAGGGGGCAGGGGTGGGGCAGCAGATGGCCCTGAGGAAGGACTGGCAACATCCACAGTGGTGTGGCACCCCTTGGGTATGGGTGATGGGATTGTCAGATGTCAGCTTTCCACCCAGGGAGGGCAGAGACCCTTCAAGATCTGGGTGGGGGAGGAGGAGGTTTAGAGAGATGAAGCTAAGGTTTTGACCCTGCTGGCTTCTGTCATCTGTGCCTTGGAAGTGAATGATTTAAAACTTCTCCCAGGTGGGATGCCAGTGGGCAGGTAACAGTGTTCTCTTCAGACCAGCGGCTCTCAGTGGGGATGGTTTCATGCTCCAGGGGACTTTTGGTGAGGATTCCAGGTCGTTTTGGCTTGTCACAATGATAACCCCGTGGCTGGGGGTTTGCAAGTGAGTAGAAGCTGGGGATGCTTCTAAATCCCGAGGTGCCCAGGACAGCCTTCACAGCCAAGAATTACCTGGCCCCAAATGTTAACGTTGCTGATGTTGGAGTCCTTCCTGCAGTCAAGGAGGCACATTCCTTTAGTGCCAGGAGTGGCCCGCTAGTGCCCCATCCCAGGCTGTAGTTGCTGGGGGGGCTGGGGGAGGGCCGTTCGGATCCTACCCTTAGTGGCCCTGGGGATGGAGAGCAGCTGCTCTGTCAGGCAGCAGGCGCCTTTGGGGCCCGTAACAGATCCGGGACCCAGGCTGGGTGTGTGAGACACACTCTCGCTTTTGTGAAAATGCCAAGTGGAAAGGATTGCTGCGGCTTCTGACGGGGGCTGCAGCTGAGGAGGTGTCTGTCATCGCCTATGGGTGCTTTCTTTTTTAATTTTCTCTGGAGGCCATGGAACAGGAAATTGGGCTCCACAGTGGTGGGCTTGTGCTGCCTCCTCAGATGTCGCTCTGTTAACGAGCTGCCTTGCCTCCGCACGGCGCTCGTGCCGGACCCATCACTGTCCATGTGTGGGTCAGGGTGCAGGACGGTCTGTGTGGGAAGGCTCCCGCCGGCCCATGAGCACCTTTGAAGTCGGGAATTAAATTTCTTCGTTCTACCCGCAGCAGGGAGTGTATTCTTTAAAGCGAACAAAAGATGATGGTTGCTGTCATTGGACTCCAGGCCATCACATGTATTTGAAAGTGGCTTACTTCTAAGGTGACACTGTCTTTTGCTTTGGCAGCCCCTAGAAGCAGGACTTTCACTTGGCGACAGTTGTCCATCAACACGTCTGCAGTGGGCTTCTTGGCCCAGTGGTGGTCGGGTTGTTCCTGCAACCCCGGGAAGGCTCTGAGTCAGGAGGGACGCTCTGGGCTCTGGTTGCCGAGAGCCACCGGCCTTAGGGTGGGAGAACATTCCTTTATTGCCCTCCTGCCCGCTCTCCTATGGAGAGCAGTGGGACTCCGGCTCCATGGGTAGCAACAGTTTGGTAGAAGACGGTTTCGAGGTCAGTAGCATGATGATTTATCCTCAGAAGACAGCAGTAAGCTTTGCAGAATGAGACCAGGCAGATGTATGAGGTTGAGTCCACTGAATTCATTCTTGGAAGCATTTCCTTGAGAGGGTTTGGAAGCCAAGTTGTGTGTTGGTTTGCTTAAAGACAGTCCTACCCACCTCTGGAAAAAGCGACTTAGGCCGCTGTCCACAGCCAGTGTGATTCATTGCCTCATGTTATCTGTGTCAGATATGGAAGCCTCCTCTGATCTAGTCTGGCCTGTTCTCACGGATTTTGTGGGATTTTGTGATTCGTTGTCCACATTCTCAGCCCAGGCTCTGTGTTGCAAATACTTGAGCTCAAAGAACGCTGGTCCTCCCTCTCACTTCAGCACACAATTCCCTTTTGTATGTTTATCTCTTTTGGGGTCGTTCCTCTCTCTGCATGTGTTGATGGCTGTTTTCTGTGTTTACTAGTTTCATCTCTGATTAGATTAGACTCTTTGCAAGAGGACGGTCTCTTGTTCAGTTTCAGGCTGCCCCACCGTTCTCGCTGTCAGGCCCGGACTGGGAACCTTTGCTAATATTTATTCCCTTGGGGTCATCTCTTAACTGCTCTGTGGATTCGTGTTTATGGTTTGCAGTTTGGAAAGTAGGAAACTGGGGCTCAGGAAAGGAGAATGAGCAGTAAGGCAGAAGTATGTGGGTTCCATGAGTTTGCACTTGCCTGGGGGCCAATAATTTTATGATATAAATTGCACATCAATAGCACTGGTTAAAAAAAAAAAAAAAGAGAGGGGCACCTGGGTGGCTCAGCCAGTTAAGTGTCTGCTTTTGGCTCAGGTCATGATCCCAGGGTTCTGGGGTCGAGTCCTGCACTGGGCTCCTTGCGCACCGGGGAGCCTTCTTCTCTGCCTGCCACACTCCCTGCTTGTGCTCGCGCTCTCTCTCTCTCTCTGACAAATAAAATAAAATAAAATAAATTTTAAAACCTTTAAAGGAAAAAAGAGAAAAACCCCACCTGTTGTGTCACCTCTTAGCTCCGGAACTTAGGGCAAGTTTTTCCCCTCTGTGCCTGCTCTCACATCTGCTAAATGGGCGCAGTATTGGTTGCTTGCTCACGGGGGTTAGAAGTACACAAGTCGGTGCGCGTGAATAGCTTGGCGCTGGCATGTGCTCCCTGTGTCTGCTGTTACTGTCCTTCTCCAGGCTTGCGTGGTAGGGGCATCGGAGGCTGGTCTTCTGGATTCTGAAGCTCATGTCCTCATCACTGAGTTCTGTGTCCTTCTTGGCCCTGGCACCGTGCCTTGTCTGCCAACAGGGCTAAGTCAATATTTGTAGAATGAATGAATGGTTTTGGAATTTGGGGGTGGGGGTTGGGGTGGTGGTTCTCCGGGTGAAATGAATTTGCTAAGAGATGAGAACATACCTTGGATTTATGAAAGAGGTAGAGCACCAGGTCAGAGATGTGGAAAATCCTTTGGCTTTCCTCTGCCACGGCCAGAAGAGCAAGCAGCTTCTCAGATCAGTCGTTTTAAATGTGGAAAATACGGCTTCATGACAGTCTGGCTCTCGAAGCTGCCTGGTGGTAGGAATTTCTAGTGTCCTTCCCACTGTCTAGAAAATGAATCTGGCCAGCACTCGGGGGTGGCATAGTAGAGCTGGAAAATGAGCAGATCAGGTGCTGGGGTTCTGAGATAAGTAGCTCCTGAATGTTCATTGTAAGAAATTCCAGAAGGCCCGCGGTTCTGGTACATGACCCAGGATCTGTGTGTTCAGGGTATGGCTACCACTTGTAATATTGCTTTTCACAAATGTGAACCCCAAAATCTGTAATAGTCTTCATGCCTTTTTAAATGCAGTAGAGGTAATCTTAGGGAAGGGAGTTGGGCACAAAAGGTCAAGGTAATTGTTAATAGGGCAGGGCTGAGAAAATGTATATATTCTCTGGCAGAGCTTCAAGGTGAATGGAGTTGATGCTGAAGTCTGCCACGTTCTTGGGTCTTTGTTGGAAGGATTGCCCTTCACCTGGCTAGCAGAGGTGAGCCTCCCGCTAAGCATCGAGGCCTGGCATAGGACAAGCTACTTACGTATGAACATACCTCACTTTATTGAACTTTTCAGATGCTGCATTTTTATTTTTATTTTTTAACAGATTGAAGGTTTCTGGCAACCCTGTGTCAAGCAAATCTGTTTGCACCATTTTTCTAACAGCATTTGCTCACTCTGTCTCTGTCCCATTTTGTAATTCTCATAGTATTTCAAGCTTTTTCCAATATTATACTTGTTAGGTGATCTGTGACCCATGGTTGTGACTTGCCATAAGCTCAGATGATGGTTAGCATTTTTTTTTTTTAAGCAATGAAGCATTTTTATTTTATCTTTAAGTAGGCTCCATGTCCATTGTGGGGCTTGTTTTGACCCGGAGATCAAGGGTCATATGCTCTATGGACTGAGCCAGCCAGGTACCCCAGCAATGAAGTATTTTTAAATTAAGTTATATACATTGGTTTTCTTGTTTAGTTTTTTTTTTTTTTTTTTTTTAGATACAAGATCTCACACTCAACAGACTAGAGTATAGTGTAAATAACTTTTATATACACTGGGAAACCAAAAAAATTCATGTGACTTGTTTTACTTGAGTACTCTTTATTTTGGTGGTCTGGAACCGAACCCACAGTATCTCCTTCTGAGCTTTGCCTGTACTGACTTTTTCCATCAGTGGACAGAAGTGCGGGGAGCAGAGGTGGCTGAGTTGGGGAGGCAGGCCAGGCCCTCCCACAGTGGGCCATGTCGATGCCCAGGCTAAAAGTGTGCATTGGTATTATTGGCAGAGCTGCCGGGAAAGACTCAGGACAGGCTGGGTGCGAATGAGCTCAGCCTGGCTGAGATCTGAGAAGAGTGCTGGGGAGGTTGGAGGAGAGGGGGCCAGGATGCACATGGTCCTTGGGCCTTGGGAGGGATTTTGTCCAAAGTAAAAAGGCTTTAAGCCGGGAAGTGATATGCATTTTGCAAGGATCACTCATACTTCTTGGTGGCACATAGATTAAACAGGGACAGGGCTGGCTGTGGGGACTAGGGTAGGGACTGGGGTATGGGAAGGTGGTGAGAACAGATGGCTTAGGTGGACCTTTGTCCCCATGTGTTGAAAAGACAGTTTGCCTCTCAGAGCTGCTTACCTCCCTGTTGGGTATTGGGGAAAATTTACAAGTTTTTCTGCAGTTTGTCTTCAGATCTCTACACACCAGGCTCCAGACTAGCTTTTACTGTTATTCAAGTTCATTACACTTCTAACCTGTAGCCCATGGGAACCCGTATTAACCACATGTGCCTTATGCAGCACTCATTACCTCTGCAAGACTCTCTTGTCTTTAAAAAAAAAAAAAAAAAGACTCTCGTTATATTAAAAATATCTGGTCATGGAAGGAGGAGAGGGCAGCTTTGCATGAAAGTACATACTTTCTACTGCTTGATGTGGAATTAATTGTCTAGGTTTATTTGTTTTAACTCCAAACCCCCAATAACTCAGATGAGTCCACCTGTGCAATTAGGAAGATTTAGAATTTAGAAAACATTGCTTTTTAGATTGCCGTAGAGTTTTATGTTAACAGTAAACAGATACGTTTTTCTTCCTTCCCCTTGTTTTTTAAAAAAAAAAAAAAAAAAAGATCACAGGGCAATTTATGTACCAAGTTCTCCAGAACTATTTTAATCATATACTGGGCGTGTAGAATTATCATTCTTAGAGCAATTTTAATTTATTACCCTCTTATTCAGAAGTAAAGACCCCTCAGCTTCTCTCTCCGGTAGCGTGTTATGCTAAGGGAGGTTGGGTTGGGATCAGTGACCTGACAGTGATTCCTACATACCTTTGCTGGTCGTCCCTGGGGAACATCTGTATGTTTGCTCCCTAGAATGAGAACGAGCAGAAGACCTTGCTTTCATGTCCTTGTATACACACCACCATCTGAGCTCACAAAAGGACGTCTCTAGAGTCTAGATCTGTGTTGTCTGGCACTTTATTTTTATTTTTTAAATTTTTAAGATTTTATTTATTTGAGACAGCGAGAGTGCAAGCAAGACGGGAGGCCAGATGGGCTCCGAGAGAATGGCTGGCTAAACCAGCCAGCAAGGAGCTCCTGAAAGTTTTATCTCTGGAGCCCCTCAGAGCTGCTTGTGATAATTCCTGCTTCTCTTACCCCTAAGGAGAGACATGCAACTTCCTTCATGCCTTTGCTCTGGCGTCCCCAGGCCTCTTGCCGCCTGCAGGCAAGTTCTGCTTAGATCAATCTGCTTATCTCCCCACCGGTGATTGATGACAGCAAGAGGGCACACAGACTTGTAGGTCAGCTCTTTCTTCGAACAAAAAGAGCTCAAGGAGTTCTTGAGACGAGTGGGGTCTGCAGAGTTTCAGTGCCGCTCTTCAAATGCCTGATAGCGTTGGGTGGGTTGCCCAGATTGCTCTGAAGGCCGTTCTGTCCATACTAGTTTTTTGTGATCCACGGGGATTCTTTATTTTTCCTATTTATTTTTTTTAAGATTTTATTTATTTATTGGAGAGAGCGCATGCACGTGTGAGAGCACAAGCAGGGGGAGCGGCTGGCAGAGGGAGAGGGAGAAGCAGGCTTCCTTCCCACTGAGCAGAGAGCCTGCTGTGAGGCTCGATCCCAGGAGGCTGAGATCATGACCTGAGCGGGAGGCAGAGGCTTAACCCACTGAGCCACCCAGGTGTTTTCTTTTTTTTTTAGATTTATTTATTTATTTATTAAGATTTTATTTATTTATTCGACAGACAGCACAAGTAGGCAAGAGAGGCAGGCAGAGAGAGAGAGGAGGAAGCAGGCTCTCTGTGGAGCAGAGAGCCCGATGTGGGGCTCGATCCCAGGACCCTGGGATCATGACCCGAGCCGAAAGCAGAGGCTTTAACCCACTGAGCCACCCAGGCGCCCCAGATTTTATTTATTTATTTTTGAGAGAGAGAATCACTAGCAGGCAGAGGCAAGCAGAGGGAGAGGGAGAAGCAGGCTCCTGGGGCTTGATCCTGGGATGCTGGAATCATGACCAGAACATAAGGCAGACGCTTAACTGACTGAGCCACCCAGGTGCCCTTACTGGGATTTTAAAGCTAAACTTCTCTTGGGAGCTCTTTCTCTGGGTGAGGGGGTTCGAACCCGTTTGTGTCTGCCCTTCTAAATGTCTCTAGATCTTGTAGCCAATGCCAGGATGTCTCCAGGGACTGCTGGCTGGCACTTCTGCCTGGAAATCGGGCCACTGGAGATGAGCGGTTGTTTCTCTAGATTTCCAGGGTCTGTTGACCAACGTCTGTGGCATTTTTTCTGGAGAACAAAGCAGTTTGGAGTGTTCCATCTACGATGCCTTCCAGTTTGCGTGGTGTTCGCAAGAGAGGGCAGCACATGGGTGTTCTGTAGAAGTCTGGAAGGAAGAAGATTCATTGCCATGTGAAAAGCTGAGTGGGGGGCTTAAACACAGATCTGCAGGATTTTTTGAGGGAAGCTGGTTTCACGCACAAGTGGGGCACTTCGCATGTGTCTTGGATACGATCGAGGAATATTTGTAGCCGTATCACGGACTCCCTAAATAATGCTAATTAAATACATTTTTTTTTAGGTGATGATCAGCAAGCCAGCCGTGTAATAGGTACAGTATTGTGGCGACTTCTAAAATAACTTTTTTAAGTGATGGTTTTTAAAAAAAAAAAAAAATGGCTTTCAACTAATTTCAAAACAAACACGTGGATTGCCGAGAGCGTTAATGATTGAGTAAATAATTCCCACAGGGGAGCAGGCCGGCTTGTGTAGTAAATTACTCAGGAGCAACGCACTGAATTCCTGGACAGGATTTTTTGTTCATGACTTCCTTCTTTCCTTCTTTCCCTCCGGTCTTCCTTCCTGGCTTGGCTTGGACCTGATGCTTTCCCCTCTAGGGGCAGCTCTTTGGGTTAGTGGTTTGAAACCCAGAGCTCCTCGAAGCTGATGTTCTTTCTCCTTTGTGTGGGGTTCCAAAGAGAGCACCAAGGAGTTCAGACCGGATTTGAGAGTCATGGAGTTGGTGAATTTGGGAGCGGGGAGGGGAGGGAGGGGAAGGGGAAGGAGCCCTCCTTCGTCTGGGTGAGCACCTGGAAGGTCTCGTCCTCCCGAGGGCTGGCAGAGTGAAGGGGCGCTTCCCCACCACGGGCTGGCAGAGTGAAGGGGCACTTCCCCACCACGACCGGGCCCAGAACCGTGGCGGGGCCTCCAAGGATTCCAGTTGTGCACATCTGGAGCTGGTCCTGGGGTGCTGTCCAGGTTTATAGGCTCCCCTGGTGTCTGTGTCTGCCACAAAGTCAGGGATGAGAGACTCGCTTCTACACCGTTCTGTCTCATGAGAGTTTATTGGAAGTTCG
The DNA here is from genome assembly GCA_004024625.1 of Mellivora capensis. NCBI lineage: Eukaryota > Metazoa > Chordata > Mammalia > Carnivora > Mustelidae > Mellivora > Mellivora capensis. Next base: position 32,877 of record PISX010003995.1, read on the forward strand.
CTTGGCCCCTGGTGTTCGTGGCATCTCATTCACGGGCTGCTTTTCTGCCTGCCTTGCCTTCCTTCGTGAGCTGGTGGAGTGGAGAACCGGCTCACTTCTACAGAGGGGGGCAGCCAGGCCAGGAGGACTGCAGGAGGGGAGGCTGGGAGCTGGGCTGGGTAGTCTTGGGGACCCTGCTTAACCCTCTGAACTGTCCCTCTCTCTTTTATAAGAGGAGCGCCTCTGCTGGGGGCTCGCTGTGCGGGGGTTTACTTCCTATATGCCCTTGCTTCCAGCCATGAGTCAGGCTTCTTACTGAGTGAGGCAGCTAGGGAGAGGGGCTTCAGTGGTGGCTGCAGAGGCTTGGGGAAGGATGGAGTGGGACCGCGGGGTGGCCGGACTCCATTCCTGGGAGATGTCCTCTGGTCTCCCACCAGGAAGCCGTTCCTTGGCAGTGAGCCTGTTCTTACCACCAGTTGGTGGAAGGGAAAGGGGAATAGGGGACCTTCATTTTGGATCAGGGCCACTTTGGTCTAGACAGGGCCTGGCATCTAGGAGTGGGAGAAAAGCTGACCAAGAGCCATGAGGAACTGAGAGCAACTTTCCTTTAGCTTCAGGACTGAGAGCTTTGTGTGACCTGCCCCGAGGGGACCCAGCCACATGACTTTAGCCCACCCAGGCCTGGCTTAGTCTCTTCCTCTAGCCCCGTGGGGTCAGGCCCCTGTTTCTTTCTGCCTGTGGATTCCACTCAAGGAGATCCCGAGAACATCCAAGTTTTGAATGACGGAGTCTTTTGAGCTGAGAGGGGGATTAGAAGTTGATACCTCAAAACGACTTGGCCACTGTCTTGTTTTGTTTCTTGTTTTTATAAGAACATAGTTGGAAAAGAGTCTCTTGCACTGTAAAACAATGTAGTTTGGCCTACATTTTATTGTGAAGTGGGGAGGCAGTTTTAGTCCTTCGTGGTTTCTAGAGCTCGGTGGGGAGAGTCTGAGACTTTTTTTTTTTTTCTTGGACCGGACAAAGGTGAATGCCTTCATTGTTCAGTTGCACGGAGCTGTTAAGAGTTTATAGACGTGATTAAGTAGAGCGGGTTAGCCACTTTACGTGGTCGCAGCTTAGCCTGTGCTGGCACTTGGCTAATTTGCAGAAAATTGACCTTTCAACTTGGTTTCCACCTGCCCTAGGGGAGTCTGTCCTCTTCATCCCTTGTGTGAGACCTGCTTCCTTTGTCAACAGCCCGGGTACAGGCTCTGGGTATGTCTCCCCAGATGGGTCTTTGTGGCATCAAGCTCCAATTACCTGTTTCTCCTTTGTTGTTCCCCTCCTCCCACGTCCAGGACTACAAGCTTCTGGAAGTAAGGTCTGTCTGTTGCTAATCTTTGGACTGGGTCTCAGTCCCAAGCATAGCATCTTTGTGGTTCCTCCGTCGGTGGCCACTTCTCTCTGTGGAGAATTCCTAATGATGTGCTCACCTCCATTATCAGCCAGTTTGAGCCTCGCAGAAACCTGGGGGTAGGTGGTCTTGCAGTCTCTTCTGTAGCTGGGGAAACGGAGACCCATGGAGGTGAATGTGTCCCAAGCCACATGGCTCAGCTGTGGTGAAGCCAGGATTCCCATTCAAGCAGTTTGCCCCCCTGGACTGGGCCATCCCGGGAACCATGACGCTCCAGTCCAGCCACGAGAGAAACCCCCAACCAGGGAGCATTCCACGAAATACCTGATGTGTGCACCTCAAAGCTGTCAAGGCCATTAAACGGGGAGAGTCTGAGAGACTGTCACACTCCAGGGAAAAAACCTAAGGAGGCATGTCAACTAGAGAGACTGTCCCGGTTGGGATTCTGGGACGGAAAAAGGACATGAAGGAGAAACTGGTGGAATTAATGAAGTGTGGAGCTTGACTTGAAGTTCCTTAGTTGTGACAGACGTGCCCTCGCCATGTGTGAGGTTGGCAATGCGGGGGGACCTGGACAGAGGATGTGTGGGGACTCCTGTCATCTTTGCAACTTCTCTGTAAAGTCTGAATGTAGCCTGAAATTAAAAGTTTATTGAAAACAGCAGCAGAGGGGCACCTGGGTGGCTCAGTGGGTTAAAAGCCTCTGCCTTCGGCTCAGGTCATGATCCCAGGGTCCTGGGTTCAAGCCCTACATCGGGCGCTCTGTTCTGCAGGGAGCTTGCTTCCCTTCCTCTCTCTCTGCCTGCCTCTCTGCCCACTTGTGATCGCTCTCTGTCAAATAAATAAAATCTTTTAAAAAATAATAATAATAATAATAAAAAAGAAAACAGCAGAAACCACAAGCCCCACTGCTTTGCACAGCTGGTCTGGCGTGCCACGTTCCAGAGCCGCAGGGCTCTCCGACACAACGTGGCCATATCTACCTCCGGGGTCTTGCGACAGCACCCTCGGTCACGTCCAGAATGGCTGTTAGCCACCCACGGCTCTGTCAGCTCTCCTCTGAATGCCTTGCTGGAGAATCCAAGACCGTACAGGCCTAGTTTAACTAACCACATGAACAAACTTTTTCTCTAGAACTACAACTGTGGATGCTTTTGTTGGGAGGGATTAAAAAGTAACTTCTACATACAAGCTACACTCACCAGGAACGTGATGGGTGGGGGGTTGCTGAAGAGGATGGAAACATTTCTAAATCACCTAAATGTCCGTTTTGTTCTATCTAGGAGATTTGATCTAAATAAAAGGTGTGAGGACGCAGAGGCACCTGGAGCCCTTGGCTGAGCCTGCTCGTGCCATCTCATGTGATCTCTTTGTGCTCCTACAGCAGGCAAGCCACGTGGCTCATCATTTTGTGCAGAGAGCCCTCAGGTCCTTGACCTAGGAGTCCACACCTTCAAGGGGAGCATCCAGTGCAGTCTCTAAGACCCCCTGCCGAAACCTTCAGCGGTTCCCTTCTCTGTGAGCAGAAACCACTATGTGTTTACTGAGCACGGAGCAGGGCCCTGGGATGGGGTTTGGGATTGAGAGGGAATTAATTAATTCTTAGCCCTCATCTAGGGTGTCTGGCCCTGTTCTAAGTACTGGAGATTGAACGGCATAAAACTAACCCATTCCTGCCTTATTCTATCCTACATCAAATAGTCAAAACGCTGAGATAACGATGGGTTTGGGGATCTAAGGAAAGCATATAAAAACAGCTGTGGTCATTTGCAATTCCCCTCTGGCTGTCTTCTAAAGTCGTGACATTTGTGTTACAAAAATAATAACTGATACGTCTTTGCTTGTGAACCATGGAGACTCCATGAAAAGCAGCATAAACTGAAAAGAGGACTTTCTTGATGTATGGAGTAAGGGAGGTCCCGGAAGGCGATGGCCCGTGGGATAGCGGGATCCAGGGAGGGAATGAAATCTGTCTCCATTCCTTTTTGGTCTCTCTTCCTCTCCTCTTTTGTTATTTGCAGTGTAATTCACATATCCTAAAATCTACCCTTTTGAAATATGCAACTCAGTGGTTTTTTTTTTTTTGTATATTCACTAATTATTAGTACTAGTATATCATCAGTACATGTTAATATGAGAATAGGCTAAGGATTGCACAACCATCACTATCTGATTCTAGAAGCTTTTCATCACTCCAAAACAAAATAAAACAGAAAGCCCTGTACCTACTAGCCATGTCTGCCTACACCCAGCCCCAGGCAGCCATCAGCTCTCTGTCTCCATGGATTTACCTTCGGGACATTTCATAGAAATGGTCCTTTGTGGCTTCTTCTGCTTAGTGTAATGTTTTCAAGTCTCCCGCGTGCTGTAGTGTGTCAGTTCTTCATCCTTTTTATCACTGAATAATATTCTATAGCATGAATGTGCCACATTTTAGAAAAATCTGTCATCAGTTGATGGACTATGAGGGTTATTTCCACTTTTGGGCTATACTGCCCAATACTGCTGCTACGAACATTCATATACAAGTTTTGATGTGTGGACATATATTTTCATTGCTCTTGGGTGGATATTCAAGAACGGAATTCCTGGGTCATCTGGTGACCCTTTTATGTTTACCCTTTTGAGTAGCTGCTGGACTGTTTTCCAGGGGAGCTATGCCATTGTACCTTCTGACCAACAGTGTGTGCGGGTCCTGGTTTCTCCACATTCTTGCCAACACATGATCTGTCTTTTTGATTGGACCAGATTATTTTTAAGCCCCTTTTAATCCAGGAAGTATGGTCTTATAAAAAATATCAACTGCTTTTGGAATTTAATACAATTCTGCAAAGGAGTTAGTGTGTATGCCCCAGAAGTGAGAAATACCTGTTTTAAGTTTATTTTCTTCCTATCGTGTTCTTGGTTCATTTGTTTTCAGGAAGTGATGACAAACTCCTGTTCCAAGTAAATTTGTGTTTTGTTTTATTTTCCCCTAAAAACAGATAGGATAATCTTAATCCTGTTTTGGCTACTACCAGTTTTTATTTGTAGGGTTGTTTTTGTTTTTGTTTTTTGTTTGTTTGAAAAAAACAAAACAAAACCTTATTCTGCTCAAGAATAGGAAGGAACAACAAACTCTAGGAGATAAGAGGTGAAAGATATCTGGTATTATATTCCATGAAGAGTGCAAACATCTTGTGATGGTCTTTCATTGCCCCTTCTGTTCTATATCCTACTGTATCCCCTAAAAAGAAGGGAATAGAGTTTTACGTTCCTTAGGATTCTCACCGGTTTTTGAGAGTTCTTACCATCAGAACAGTTTTACTCATTTGATAAAATCTGCGTGTCCTTTCTTCCATTTACCTACTGTCTTTCTTGCCTTGATCTCCTTATGTTACATGATTATTTCCTTTGGAAGAGATTGGAGGGGGAGGGTATTAGAAAAGAGGTACTTTATCCTGGATATATTGTAAGCTCTTTAGAGCAGCAACAGTTTTGTATCCTGTTGAATCTTTCATGGTGCCTGGTACCAAATGGGGGACTCAGAAGATATTTGGAGGAAGAATGGGCTGGTGGGTGGGTGGATGGAGGGATGGTCTCCTGGGTGAAGGGACTTATAGATGAACGGATGAATTTCACATGACGGATTCTTCAGCCCTAGTTTGTTCTCTTTTCAACACCTAAGTGTTGGCCATATGATGACTGGTTAACTAATAGAGGGACTAGTTTGATTTTTATTCCTTGAGTTCTCAGTGTTTGAGGTGATCTCAGCAACTTGGGGATGTCTTTGTCCTTTCACTATTCTTTCTGGGTTATTTCTAGTCACTGTCATTTACAAGAGTAACTAACGAGCTGTTTTAAGGAATTGTGAAGAAGGTAGGAAGAAAATTAGAATATAAAACAGGGACTGAATCAGTTGGCAAGTTGGACCCCATAGCCAGGAATACACTCTTTACAGCATCACACAGTCTTAATTTAAGCATCTCGCCACCTAACATAGTTTGTGTGGTTTTGATTTTTGGATCAGGAGTGGGAGATGCCAATGAGTCTTTGTACCTTTACCAGTGAGCAAAGGTTAGTTTCTGGTTGGTGATGCTTTTTCTCATTTTCTTTCTTCTTTTTCACCTTTTCTACCTTCTACCATTCATATGCTTTTCATGTCCTCCTCTGGAAGCTTTTCATGTCCTTCCTCCTTGAAAGCTGCCCTGCCAGGTAGCTGATAGGGATAACAGAGATTAACCCTCTGGGCAGGAAAATAAGAAAAAATGTGAGTGTCTCATGAGCCTTCTTGGTGGCAGCGTTGAGGGAGGGGAGGATGGGGTCCTAACGAGTTCTCCAAAGACATGGGACGAACAGTCTCTGCAGTTCATATAATGAATGCAGACGGGCCTCCGTTTGCAGCCATACTGGTTTTTAGGGGTGTTTGAGTTGTTGGGGATGCTGCATGTCTACCTGTGGAAATGGTACCATAGATGGTCTTTAGGCCCATAGACGAGGCCCAGAAATGATGTTAGTGAAGATGAGGATGACCGAGCTGAAAGCTACAAATCTATTGTAGCTACAAATAGCTGGAAAGCATTTCTTATAAAAATATATAGTATTTCAACAATACCATCGAGGATTCTAGAGGCCTGTCTAGGGAGCTATCTAACATGTTTGGCATCATCTTAGGGTGGGGGGTGTTTATGTCTGTGAGTCTAGAGCAGAATATCCACACCACGTTTTCCTCTGGGATCAATGATGGCATCAGCCCTGATGGGCCAAGGACAGTTGTTGGGGTTGCCTATCCAGAAAACAAAAGGCATCGCTGTTCCACAACCAAAAGTAAAATGGCGCGAATTGCCCCAGGTCTCCGTCTTCACGGGCTCTAAGCTCACAGTTTCTCTCTTGAACTTCCCTTTTTTACTTACTCCCCCACATCCCTCCCACCTCAGTGGCTGGTACAGGGTGGGGTTGTGGCCTTAGCTCCTGGTTGAGTTCTGCATCCTTTGAGACCTGAAACTAAAACCACCCAGGATCCCCTGAGAGTCTAGGGAGCCCCGGGCCTGGTTGAAGGGTTCCTCTTTGGAATCTGATACAGTTGTTGAGAAATGAGGTGTCTCAGGTCTAATGCCCTGCTGTCATGAGGTGAGGAAACGAGTCTGAGATCACTCAGCCTTGTGGACCCCACAGTCGGCAGGCTGTGTGGCCAGGGGATGGAAAGACCACCCACGGGTGTGGGGATGCTGAGAGTCACTGGTCCCCTGAACCTTCCCTCTGTCCCAGGGCCCCTCCTGAGGAGTGGCCATCCCTGGAGGGGAGAAGTCTTGAGTTGCCCCTTCCCTGTTCGTTTTTGGGGAAACATCTGCTAGGTCTGTCTCCAGCCAGCTATCCTTTGTCCCCACTGCTTGTGGTCATGCTGCAGTTTTCACACTCACATTTTACATGGGCATCTGCCCCTCTCTCCATTCTCGTGTGCATCATTTCCAAATTCCTGACCAGTTTTCTGTTGGGGATTTGTGAGCATTGGTGGGTTGAAATAGCTCCTGAGGGCCAAGAGCACCGTGGCCAGGTTTTGTCTGTACCATTCAGTCATCTGTGTAAAAACATGAAACGTCTGTTCTGATCCACTTTAAAAACATAACAGACTGGACAGAGGGAGGGAAAGGAGAGAGTCCCTCTCGCACCACCATCAGACCGTCTGCCTCCTTGAACTTCTTCCTTGTCAAACATTTTGAGTCCTAGAGCCACTCCCTCCCTTCTGTATGTACCTGGTTTAATGTCCCCAGAAATTAGATCTTCCCCATGTATGCTGTATCTGGGCCAATTCGACTCTGCGAAGTTGTAGAAATTTCTAGAAATTAAGCAGTAGCATCTGCTTTTTGTTAAACAAGGTCACTGACAGTAATTGGTTTTGGAAACTGATTTGGCTGTGGCTCTAGAACTTTGTATCGATCTGGCTCCGTGATTCTCAACTAGGACTGTCCTTTCACCCCCAATACATAATTACCTCAACCTAAATGTCACTAATACCAGGTTGACAAATCAGCTTTAGGACGTTGTGTTGTAAAAGCCATGTCTTTTAAGTTGGATTTGAATAATAGGATTAGAAAAAAAATATGTTGAAAAGGTGTTTCTACTTAAGGGAGGGGGGGAAGACTATAAAACAGAGATCTCATTTATATGTAGAAGCTAACCCCCACCCCCACCCCCAAAAAAACTTACACAGAGAACAGATCAGTGGTTTGCGCGGGGTGGGGAGGAGATGGGAGAAGTAGGTAAAGGGGGTCAAAAGACAACAAATTTCCAGTTATAAATAAGTCCTGGGAATGTAATGTACAGCTTGGTGGTCATAGTTAGTACTGTAGTGTGTATGTGAAAGTTGTTAAGAGAGGAGATCTTTAAAGTTCTCATCACAAGAAAAAAATTGTGACTATGTGTGGTGATGGATATTAACTAGGCTTTGGTGATCATGTCACGGTTATGCAAATACTGAATCATGCGCACCTGACACTAATATGTTACCTGTCAATTACATCTCAGTTTTTTAAAAAATGGAGAAAAAGTGCTGTTTAAAGCCTTGGTACTATAATATCCACATCCAGTTTCTGGAATTCAATAGGGTAAGGAACAGGGTCCCCCAGACCTTGCCCTGCAGCCTTTTGTACTAGATATTGTAGAAGATGCCAGGTTAGAAGTGATTGCAGGCAAAAAAGGAGAACTTTCCTTTGGCTACTGAATTTATTACAGATTTAATTAATTTTAATCCTTCCTTCCTTCCTTCCATCTTTCCTTCCTTCCTTCCTTTCTTCTTTAAGTGAGCCTTTGTAGCTATGATGGGGCTTGAAATCATGACCCTGAGATCAAGAGTCCCATGTTGACTGGCTGAGCCATCAAGGCGTGCCTACTATAGATTTAAAGAGCCTTAATTTAGCCATTACAAACTTATTTGATCCCTTTCTCTTAAAAAAAAAAAAAAATCACATTTCCAAACAAATTGTGACTTTATCACATGGGTGGTTAGAGAATCCTGAACCATGACTTACTAACACAGGCCAAGTAAGAGAAGTAGGTGTGGTTCTGGGTCTGAGATTGAGTTGTGTGTTTGGGTATAAAAAATGTTCTGCTTAAAAAAAAAAAAAATGTTCTGCTCTCTGTAAATCTGTAATTAGAACATGCCACACGGAGTGGTATTTAAAGCATAGCATCATTGTCTCTCTTTAGGATTTTTTTCCCTGCCTTCTTTTTAAACTTAGTTTTTTTTTTTTTCTTTCTGTCAAAGTTCAAAAGAGGAAATCATTTTTAAAATCAGAAGGGAAATACAGTACTTTTTAAAAAGTAGATTGAAATCTATGCTGGTGATTTTATCTTTTTTACCTTCAACCAGGGATCAGCAGGCATTGTGTGGGAAGGGCCTGGAGGTAAAAATTTCAGGCAGTGTTGCTATGGTGGCGGGGAAGAGCTGGATGAAATTCCTCGCCCAGGGAAGAGGCACCGCCAGTCCCCAGTCGTCTGGGAATATAAGATTATCTTCCAGGGTGATGGGTCTAATAATTAAGCCCTGTGAGGCAGTGATACAATCTGTCACAGTCTCATCTTTCGATTAGTTTGGGCAAGTCTCCTGTGTGGTCTTAGCCCCTCACTGACATTAGGGGAGAGCAGAGACTTGAACTCAGCACAGATCTTCAGAGCATTCAGCCCTTCCCCCTGAATGCTTGTGGGTGAGTGGGTCTGTGTATATTTCTTGATTTCTCGTTACCCAGTTATAGAGACAAAACTGGGTTTTTCCCATTGCAGAATGGTTAAGAACGTGTGTGTACAATTGAGATGTAGGTTTGGAAATCATTTTTTTTTTAATGATTTGGAAGCGTTCCATTGTATGGATTTATTACGTTTTGTCTCTATACCAGTTAGTGGTCATTTGAATGATTTTTAGTATTCTGCTATTAATGAGTAGCTCCAAATATTTGCATGCAAGACTTTTTTTTTTTAAGATTTTATTTATTTATTAGAGAGGGAGCATGAGAGGGCTGGGCGTGGTGGCCAAAGGGAGAAGCAGTCTCCCCAGTGAACAGGGAGCTGTACCAAGACCCTGAGATCATGACCTGAACTGAAGGCAGAAGTTTAACGGACTGAACCCCTCAGGCGTCCTTGCACGCAAGACTTGTTGACACCTTTCTTTTGAGGAGGTAGATCTCTAGGAGTTGAATTGTGGGAACCCATGGTGAGATTGTGTTTAGCTTTTTAAGAAACTGCCAAACTGTTTTCTAAAGCTGCTATACCATTTTACATCCTTACCAACACGTGGTGCAGTCAGTATTTTTTTTTTTTTTCTATCCAGGAAATCATTTGTTGCTAATGGAAAGTAGAACCCTATGAACTTCCCTTTCAGAAACAGGGAGGCAAGTAATAACTATCCCATCCTACAGGATTGCTCCAGATCAAAGGGGATGGGAGCTTTGGTGCAAGGACATTGTGGTGTAAAAATGTTACTGGTGATTACATGCAGGAAAATTTTTAGCTGTTAAATTTCACACATATCCGGCTCAGAGATTAGGATGAAAACTTGCCCAAGTTTTAATAAAATGTGTATGTTGTGATCAAACTTAGACATTTTAAAACTCAAATCGTGAGCTTTCTCCATATGCTAGGTTGCCTGGATTGTGCATTAAATTGTCAGCCTTATTTAACAGTGACAGAATATAATGGCCCACCACCTATATGGTGGGCAAATATTTCTTCCCCACACAAACTTGGATGATCTGGTGAGTGTCTGCTTGTGACTTCATTTTCAAATGCCTGTGGGTGGCCTCTTTTCTGGACCTGGGCATGTGTGTTCTATTCGAATAGAGTGGAGGCAGAACATTTGGGGGCTCAGAGAAACCATCAAGAGCAATCTGTAAAAATAGCCACTTCAGTTTTACTCAGTAGTTCCGATTTCATGAAAATTGCCAGTTTAAGCTTTTTCAAGGAACAAAGGGAATGTTTTGAATGCGTTTCCCTTCCTACCTGTGGAAGACAGTGGCTGTAGGCCTTGTGTTGTGGCCCATGGGCTTGAAGTTTCCAGTCCCGGTGGATTTCCTAGAACCCGCTTATCAGCATCTCTTCACACCTATTGAAAAAGACCTTTGGACGAAGGGAGTTGAACCGCTGTTTGATCCTGTAGGACTGTGTCAACAAAGGGCTTACCGGACCTTCACGGACAGTAAAAAGTACCACAGCATAACTCAGGTATAGCTTCTGGAAGTTGGGAGGTTTATGTTAAATCCTCGCGACAATTTATATTCATTCAGCAATGTTTCATAATAAAATATTTGATTCTTACTAAGTAGGCGATTTTAAAAATGGGAAATCCATGAAATCCATTTTGATTTAAAAAAAAAAAAATAGTTCAGGTGATAGTCGTAGCAAACAATGCTTTGGACTTAGGATTTGGAGGACAGGACCACTGTGAATTATTATTTCATGATTTTACCCAATGAGTAAAAGTTCTCACCTTATAGAACTTTGGAAGTTTCCATTTGAGTGTATGCATACACATGTGTGTACGTGTGTGTCTGTAGGTATTTCAGAACTTTAAAATGTTGCAGTCTCTGATACGTAAATTAAAAAGATGATAGAGGGGCACCTGGGTGGCTCAGTGGGTTAAAGCCTCTGCCTTCGGCTCAGGTCATGATCCCAGGGTCCTGGGATCGAGCCCCACATCTGGCTCTCTGCTCAGGGGGAAGCCTGTTTCCCTTCCTCTCTCTCTGCCTACTTGTGATCTCTGTCTGTCAAATAAATAAATAAAATCTTTAAAATAAATTAAAAAAAGATGATAGAAACGGGGGTGTCCGGCTGGCTCAGTCCGTAGAGCATGCAAGTCTTGATCTCAGGGTCGTCACTTCAAGCCCCACATGGGCTAAATAAAAACAGTTCAGACACTTGGAAGTCTTTTTCTAGATCATTGCAGTTAATATAGTTTTGGGGTGGAGTGATGTGTGAGAGAACAGTGTTAAAGGATGGCCAAAGTGAATGTTCTTTTTGGAAGCAGCTGTGTGCTAAATAAATCCGACTGGCAGAGAATTCTTGGTTTTCCCCGGGTCTCAGCCCGAGCTGCCCATCAGAGGGGCGGGAGTGACTCCTGCAGGGGTGGGAACTCCCCTCTCTTGATGTTCTGTGTGTTCTTTAAATAAGGCAGGCTTTATAAAGATTTATAGAGAAATAGCTCGTAATCATTTTTGATGCTGTGGATGATTGTGGAGGATGTCAACCCCTCTTTGGAGGTAAGGTTGAAGTATGAGTTAATACCTCAGACTTGTGTAACAAGGAGAAAGGGAATGCCTGTGGGGAGGGCTTCTGTAGGGCTGTGGCAGGCGGCGCTGGGAGAGCCAGTCACAGGGAACAGGAGAGCTGGTCCCAAAGCCCCAAAGACTTGGACCAGACTCAGTGTTGACTTGGGATTCCGAGTAAGGTTCTAGCTCCTGGCTGGTGTAAACAAGGTCATCACCGGCAACAAGGGAGTAATTTTTAAGTCAGATTTTTAAAAATAATTTTTAAATAAGTACACCCAATGTGGGACTCAAACTTAAAACCCCGGCATCAAGTGTCACCCGCTCTACTCGAGACCGAGCCAGCCAAAGGGCCCCAAATCAGATTTTTGTATCTTAAATTTTCCCTCCTGGCAAGGTAAAAGAGAACAGATGGTTGTATGTGTGGTCGGTCACTGGCCACTTAAAGTGACTTCTGGGCTATATACTTTTTTAAAGATTTAATTGACAGGGAGCACAAGCAGCAGGCAGAGGGAAAGGGGAAAGCAGACTCCCCACTGAGCAGGGAGCCCGATGTGGGGCTTGATCCCAGGACCCTAAGATTGTGACCTGAGCTGAAGGCAGATGCTTAACCAACTGAGCCCCCCAGGTGCCCCTGGTGTTATATTTTAATGTGCATTGATTCGTTCATTTATTTTATGAATTACTTCAAGGAGATAAATAGTATGAAGTGTGGAAAGAGCATGGGGTTAGGAATTGGAGGGAACAGCTGTGTGATGGAAAGCAAGGATTTGGGCTCTGAGTTTGTTTCCTCCTGGAGCAGGATTCCTAGCTTACTGAGGGTTGGTATTAAATCCAGTGTCCTTGAGGCTCTTAGCTCGTGACTGTGACACATGGGCACGCCATTATTGGAAGTTAGCTACTCTTTTTGCTACTGATACACATAATTTAAAGTAGTTTAACGTGGGGGGAGGGGGCCCAGGTGGCTCAGCGGGTTAAGCATCCAACTCTTGATTTCAGCTTGGGTCTTGATCTCAGGGTTATAAGATTGAGCCCAGCATTTGACCATGCACTGGGCGTGGAGCCTGCCTAAGATTCTCGCTCCATCTCCCTTTCCACCATCCTCCCCCAGTGCTCTCTCTCAAAAACAACAACCAAAAAAAAAAAAAAACCCCAAAAAACTAAAATACTCCTTTAAAAATTAACGTAGCATAAAGTTACTTCTATATTATTTACTTATATATTACTTATATATTATTTATTTATATTAGTCTATATTACTTTTTTAAGAGACTAGTAGGAGCCCCTTAAATGGCAAGTTAAATATACTCTAATCAACATATTTTATATATTTCCCTTAACATTTGAAATCAAAACAAATTAGGCCAGTAAAATGAGGTTGAAAGTTCTAGAAAAAGTTGTTCCATGCAGGTGCCATTTCCAGTGATAACTTAGGTATAGTATTTTCATATGAACACACTGTGTCATAAGGATGTGCTTGTTTGAGATCCTTTTTGTTGGGGTTGATGAAGTGGACCAAATTAGTAATAACTTGATGAAAAATTAGCACTTAATATTATGTTCCGTCAGATGGGCGTCCATCATACCGATAATTTGTTATAATTTGACAAGTAAGACCCAGTGATTTCTTCAGACTTCTATCCCTTGTTCTTGGAAATGAGTGGTTTTCATGTTGTAAAATTAAAGGAGGAAGAAATTCATCATCGAAAGGTAAATACTATGCTTGTGTCATTTGTCCAGTGGGGACATAAAAAAATGGAAATAAAATCGACGCTGAAGACTAGGCCCCAGGTGAAAACAATAGGATCTGGAAGTTTCCGTCTTGGGCTATAGTCCTGAACACTGGCATGTGTTGGGTGGTTCGGTGGAATCCTAGCAAAAGTTCTGATCTTTCCTAAGACTTTAGTCCCTCTCTTGGAGCGTTGATATGACCCCTGGATTTGGTTCCAGTAGGAAGTCAGCAGACTGTTCGAATGCCGTCCAGGTGGCCAGGCTCGTGGGGCTTGGAGCTGGCAAGGTGGGAGCCAGCAGATCCCAGTGAGTTTTCAACACTGGTGGTGGAGCAACGTGGCGACCTGGTTAAACTTGTTTCTGGAACCCAACTGCCTGGAGTCAAGTTCTTCCCATCTTGTGATGCTGGATGAGTTGCTCTGCCTTTTAGGCCTTCAGGTTCTCCCTCTGGAAAGCTGAGTGACAGCAGTGCCTGTCTCAAGGGCCTTTCTGAGCGACGCGAGATCATGCGCATAAACCACTTGGCATTTCCGCAACACAGGGCCTACTATTTTCTGGCCTCCTTTTCCGTGTTCTCTGGTGGGACGCTCAGGCACGCTTGTCCCTAGTGAAGGCTGTGCCTGCTGCTTTCTGAAGAGTCATTCTTGTCTGAGAAAAATATTTGCTTTTTAAAACATTGTTTTTTTCTTAAAGGAATGTAGTAGTCCGTGGTTTTGAGAGTGGTGATTTGCCACGAAACACAACCCAAGCTCCCAGTGAAATCTCCTTTGTTTTGTTTACAGGGGACACGGGTCTGGCTGAGAGAAAACGGCCAGCATTTTCCAAGTACTGTCAATTCCTGTGCAGAGGGCGTCGTGGTCTTCCGGACAGACTATGGTCAGGTGAGCACACGTGGGTGGCTTCCCGACAGCCGTGTTCTGCTTCCGAAGGTTGTCCTGCGGGACCACATGGGTGTTCGCTGCCTCCCTCTCCACCCCCCCTCCATACTTCAATGTTTTTTTCTAAGTAGGAAAAACCAAATCCTGAAAAGAATGTAGAACATACACCTTAAGTGTGTGTGGGAGATGTAATAAAACTCCCCAGATGGAACGTACAAAGTGTTCCAACCGGGACAGGACGAAGAGAGCTCCACTTGGCTGGTTCCTGGGAGTCTTGCTAAAGAAACAGACGTACAGGGTGCAAGCAGCTTGAGAAAAACTTCAGAATTATGGATATTTGTGTATTGGTCTCCTTACCGCTTTCCCTTAAAATTCTTGCAATTCCTACAGTGTTGGAAATACGGGTCTGCCGGTGGGAACGTAGGTAGTGGCGGGTCCTGTAAGAACAAGGTGGGCTGCACCTCACCTGAGTTCCTTGTCTACCTTGTTCCTCAAACGAACAGATTCCTTCAGGTGGGGGCACCAACCGCCGCTTCAGGTGTCCTGTTCCTTAGTGTAAACTAAAAGCTTGTGTCAGCGAAAACAAATACATGAATCCAGAACTTAGCTCATCGGTTGTATTTGGGCGATTGTAAAAGAAGGCTGGTGTCTCCGTTTTATCAAGGAAACTGATTTTAATGTTACCGGTGGATCCCTTTTTCAGAGGCACATAGCAAAATTTAAGACCTAAGGAGAGGAGGATGTCCTTTGCCGGTATTTAAAAACTCGGTGCCTGACTGTGGTTTGCCAGTTCTGTCGAGAACAAAGCCTTCAGGGTCAGTGTCAAGTGGTTTAAGGCAGATACGGGCTACGTGGTTATCAAGACCTCTTCACAGAGGGTCCACTTGGTGGCACCTTTCTCGTTTCGTGGCTTAGCCAACAGGGATGCTACTGGGCTGTGTTGCAGGTCCTTAGTTTCTCTGTCGTCTGAGAGTCTTGAAGAGTTGGTCAGCATTTGTCTGGCTCTGAAGACCTAGCTGGGTTTAGGTTTGGTCGACGGCAACTGCGGGGTTGGGGAGGGGGCAGATGGATCGCGAGTCTGATGGTCATTGCCAGCGGGGACTCGAACTGCTGCCCAGCCTGGTTCCCTTCTCATCAGATTCTCGGGCTGTACAGTCTGATCTGTAAACTAAGGACAGGCTAAGTGACTTCTGTCAGGCTTAAGTGTGTACATTCCCATGCAGGGCTCATCCGTGTTCGTCCGTCTTGCCATTATCCTGCCCGCCCTTCCTTCCCACTTGACCTGGATGATAATTCACTTCCTCTTAGGTTCTGTACGTACTTTTCAAGATGATGTAAAAAACAGAAAAGCATGTATTTAAACAGTGCACCTGACTTGATGTAACTTTGTTCCTGAAAGTGTTGTAAAATAGATTGTTGGTGGAATTTTTTCTTCATTGACTTGTTTTTTAATCCCAAAGATAATTTTTTTTAACTTACCCCCCTCTATAAAAAAATTGTGGTTAAAAACACATTAACACTTAACATAACCATTTATTTTCAAAGTTTTTTTAAAATTTTATTTATTTGACAGACATGACAAGTAGGCAAGAGAGGCAGAGAGAGAGAGGGAAGCAGGCTCCCTGCTGAGCAAGAGCCCGATGGGGGGCTTAATCCCAGGACTCTGAGATCATGATCTGAGCCAAAGGCAAATGCTTAACCCACTGAGCCACCCAGGCACCCCATAAACATAACCATTTTTAAGTGTACACTTAAATAGTCTTAGGTATCTTCATACTGTTGTTCAAGAGAGCTCTAGAATTTTGTCATCTTGCGATACTGAGACTCTGTACCCACCAGCAATTCCCTGTCTTTCCTCTCACCAGTTCTTGGTAACCACCTTTCTACCCTCTGTCTCTGATTTTGATTACTTTAGATACTTCGTGTGAGAGGAGGGAAAACACACACACACACACACACACACACACACACACACAGTATTTTGTCCTTTTTTTGGTGTGGTTAGCTTATTTTGCTCGACATGGTGTCCTTGGGGATCTAAGATGCTTTCTGTTCCTGTCTCAGTACACCGCTCAGCAAAAGTTAACACGGAAACTTCAGCCCTTTGGTGCTGCTTTCCATGACACAGGGTCTGAATTCTGTACCACGTGAAGCCATTTTCAGTCCTAGCTAATGAACAGCTCAGCAGACAGAGGTGGAGCGGGGCGGTCAGGCCAGTAGTCGCATTCACTGCTGACCGTAGTTAGAGATCGTGGGCTTCGGAACAACTAAACCAGAATAGCATGCACTTAAATGTGAAAGCCACTCTCAGCTTTGACTTCTCATCCTCCGTCAGTCACCAAATACTTGGTCTTACGTTGTCCACTCTGTCATTCCCAAGTATAAGGAGCTTGGAGATGTGTGTAGAAATTACAGGTTTTAAGCCAGAAGAGTGCGACAAGAGGGAAGAATTGCATTCCGACTTGGATCGAGAAGGGACCGTGGCCAGGGGACTCCAGTGTCTTTCTTTCCTGACGTCCTTCCTTTCCTCACATCCCAAGTTCACTGTGATGTGAATTTGCAGGTGTATTCGCCCAGGGTTAGGAGAAGTTCATGAATGGGTTCTGGTCCCCAGGACGGGAACAGTGACTGTAACTGGGATAGGGACAGATTCTTCAAGGAATTAGGGTCCAAGATACAGAGCATGGCCTTGTCCTCGTCACGCCTGTCTAGGATAACTTTTCAAGGTATTGGCTACTTTTAAACTCAGTTTATTAAAAGATGTGAAAAAAATCAGTGTTGGGGGAGGCGGATGGGGGAGGGAGAATGAAGAGTTATTGTTGAATGGGTACAGAGTTTCAGTTTTGGAACATTTCTGATGGTGGACAGTGGTGACAGTTGTGGGACAATGTCCTTGTGCGTTAATGCCACTGAATTGAACACTTCAGTGGTTAAAGTGGCATTTTTTTCGTTCTTTTGTACATTTTACCACAATTTAAAAAGTATCCATGTTTGAGGTAAAAGCTGTCAAATGGGTATTTTTCTGCATTAAAAAAAAAAAACCACCGTTCTGGTGACATTTTTGTAGGGGAAATGTGGCGTCAGAGAAACAAAAGCTAATGAAACTATTAGTCTGCCCTACTTGGGGGACTGTGGTCTCTAAGGTTATGGGACTCACCTGGGAGTCCTGCTGAGCTGCAGATTCCGATTGGCAGGTCTGAGGCGGGCCTGAGAGACGGCATTTCTCACAAGCTCCCCACGGTGGTGATGCTGCTGGTTTCCTGAACCACATTTGAGTAGCAGGAATATAGAGGTCTTTCCTGAGACCGGCCTGGGGGTCGTGGTTGCCTACAGTGAGAGCAGGGAGTACTCTCAAATCCTCTGTGTGGACCACTGGTCCCAGGGTTATGGAGGAGGGCTTTAGGTGAAGCTAGAACCCTTTTCGTTGACCTTCCAAAGCTCTTCCGTTTTCCTTGCTCGATGCCCTTCCTTCCTACAACCATTTGACCTTGAGCATGGCCAGGTTGGGTCTGACGGCAGCAAAATGATTCCCGAGTGAATCAAAAAACCTTTTTGAAGTCCTTTTTATTGTTGAAAGCTGAGCAGAGCCAGGCGTCTCTAAAATCCTAAAGTGGGACCTCAGGGACCCTGGGTAGGCAGGAGATAATAGTGTGTTTTTTGTGAGAGCACTGAAGGGCATGTTCACTGATTTCATTCAGATGCTGAGAATTTTGCACATGTATTCAGCTGTTTTGGGGAGAGTGGGGTTTTTTGCTTGTTTGTTTTGTTTTGGTTTTTTTTGGCCAGGGACGTAGCTTCACTGTTAACTTAAAATTCCATTTCACACTAAAAGTAAAACTACTGTAGGTTGGTCCAGGGAATAAAGAGGACCAAAATGTTCCCGTTTGATTTATAACTTACGCTCTACTCGCCGCGAAGTATTTGCAGATGGAGAAAGAAATGTGCAAGAGACATGCTAGCACACTCGGTTGGAAACTATGCATAGCCGTGGCCTGTGGAGGACACAGCAGCAGGGCAGGTCCGCACTTGCCCTGAAAGTTCGTTCTAGGCCTACGTTGTTTTATCATGCTTTGCTTTACCGAGCTTAAAGATACTGCCTTTTGTTTGTTTCTTTTTTGCAGATTTAAAAATTGTGACAACCCTGCTTGATAAAGACTGTTGGTGACATTTTTTCCAACAGTATTTGCTGACTTTGTGTCTCTGTGTCACATGTTGGTAATTCTTGCCATATTTAAAACTGTCTCATTATTGTATTTGTTACGGTGATCTGTGATCAGTGATTATGGCTCATTGAAAACTCAGATGATGGCTAGCATTCTTTTTTAAAGATTTTATTTATTCATTTGAGACAGAGATAGCATGAGCAGAGGGACAGGGAGAAGCAGACTTCCTGCTGTGCTGGGAGCCTGACGTGGGGCTCAATTCCTGGACCCAGAGATCATGACCTGAGCCGAAGGCAGGTGCTTAACCATCTGAGCCACCCATACCTGCCCCGAAGGCTAGCATTTTTTTAGCAGTAAAGTATTTCTTTTTAAAGATTTTATTTATTTATTTGACAGAGAGATCACAAGTAGGCAGAGAGGCAGGCAGAGAGGGGGAAGCAGGCTCCCCGCCAAGCTGAGAGCCCGATATAGGGCTCGATCCCAGGACCCTGAGACCGTGACCCGAGCCAAAGGCAGAGGCTTAACCTACTGAGCCACCCAGGTGCCCCAGCAATAAAGTATTTTTAATATATGCACATTGTTTTTTAAGCATTGTTGCACAGTTAGTAGCTAGAGTATGGTATAAACATAACTTCCCTGTATGCACTGGGAAACCAAAAAATTCATTCAAATCGCTTTATTGTGAGGGTCTGGAACCAAACCTGCAATTTTTCTGAGGTACGCCTGTCCATGTGTTCTTGGACATTGAACCGCAGACAGTTTTAGAAGAGCTCCATGGCTTTGCAGGGTGTGGGTATGGCTAGATTAGCTCTTACGGAAGTATAAGATCGAAGACAGCCTTGAACGTCGGTTTTTTCTGGAACACTCATGAGCTGCACAGGCCATCACCATAGCACCCTTTAGGAACATTGTAAACTGAGTAGTAATAAGTTCTAAATTAGATTTTTCACTTTGCAAGTGAGCTATTCTTTTCCGAGAAGAGCCTAATTTGATTGCTCTGAAACAGCTCACAGTGATATCAATTTACCTAATTGTGTTTAAAGGGGTAGTTATTCAGCTTACCCCAGTAAACTTAATCAAGGCAATTACTCTAAGCAGTGATTCTGTGGGGTTTTTTGTTTGCACTGTCTCTCTATGGGGTCTTCAGAAATATTTTCCTGGCTGGGGATTTAATCACCCCCGTCTACCAATAAATGTCCTCCTCCTTGCCCTTCTGTCTTTATTGGCTTGCCACAGTATGATTAGATTTGGGTTTAAAAGTTATTGTTCTCAATTGATTAATTCACGAAAAGGCCGTTAGA
This sequence comes from Mellivora capensis, assembly GCA_004024625.1. Taxonomy (NCBI): domain Eukaryota; kingdom Metazoa; phylum Chordata; class Mammalia; order Carnivora; family Mustelidae; genus Mellivora; species Mellivora capensis. Next base: position 52,557 of record PISX010003995.1, read on the forward strand.
TGGCCGGGTTACTCTCAAGTCTACCCCACCTCACGGGAAAGTCAGATTTCCTCCAGCCAGAGGGGAGACACACCGCCCGTTGCGGAGGATCACTCCTCCCATTTCAGCCTTCCCAGCCTTTTCTGTTTGACCTTCTAGTGTTGACTTGTTGGAATTAGTAATGTGGGCCCGGTTTTGTGAAACTTAATGATGGATTCGTAGGGATTTTTGTTGTTGTTGCATTTCTTGATCATTTTCTCATACTCACTATCCTAACCAGCTGTTTTTTCTTTGCTGTTTACCCTTCACTTTGCCAGGACGAGTGCGTTTTTGTGTCCCTGGCAGGGAGTATGCAGCACGTGATGTTCATGGACCATGTGCATCCACTCCTGGGCATCGGGGACATCTCCCTCAAGCCTGCTAAGGGCTGGGGAAGGGACAGTGGGGCAGCCCAACACCCGTGCCCCACACCCTGTCAGGAGGTGGACAGTTAGACCTCTGTGATGGCACTTACGGGGCCCACAGATTGGATCTGGCTGTTAATGCAAAGGGGTGGGTCTGAAATATTTTAACGGAATTGCAAATTTCATCGGAAAGGAAGCTGACAGCCCAGCTGGCCCCCAAGAGCTCAGGAATGCCCTGGAGTTCAGCATTCCATGCTTCACATGCAAAGCCAGCTGTGGGCCCGGCAGCTGCAGAGAGAGGTCTCACCGCCAGTCCCTTCTGTGTGCTTGGCGGTTGGTGTGCCCCCCGCCTCCCCCAGGGTGGGAGGTCGGCCCCGGGGCCCCTTGGGGCTGCTCACACGAGTGGTAGGTAGGGGAAGGGGGAGACCTGCAGGGAGACACTTAAATTGAGGAAGATGGGGACAGCATTTGTGATGCAGAACTTAGTCTCCCCAGGGCACTGTCTCAGCCAAGCTATGGGACAACAGGACAGATGCTTTCTAGACAACTGGCCTGGATGTAATTCCAACCCTATGTTGTTGTTGTTAAAAGTATATCACCTCATTTTTTTAACTTTCTCATTAATGCACATATTTTGGGGGAAATCTTAGTCCTTTTGTGTTCAAAAGGAAGAGAGCATGAATTAGTTCTATATTTGCCCCTTGTAACCTCGCAGGACTCAAGTGTCCCTTGTATTGCAAAGGCTGCTTCCAATCCAGTGAACCTGTGGGTCCGTTGGAACCATACGAAATTGCCATCTCTCCCGGCTGAGAGGGTCGAATATCGGCAGTTTCAAGTGGTTCGGCTCAAAAGCGTGTTCATGACCCTCTATTTTAACTTTGTGTCATAGCTTATTGATAAGTGTATCACTTCAAGATAGAATGAAAGATCGAGTTTTCCAGGTGGCTGACAGTAAAGTTTAGCAAAATGGGAGTGTTTTTGCAGTCCAGTCGAGGGGCACAGCATATCCCTAAAACAATATACAGCCCTGGCTTGGGAGTCCCACTGCCATCTTGAGCCGTGGCTCGTGTATGTGTGTGTGTGTGTGTGTGTGTTGACAGCCGTGACAGGCTGTGACCTTTGTATTTCGGGGTTTCCATTATCTCCAGGTGTCTAAATGATTTTCTGTGATGGGTCTCTGCCACGAATATCCAAATTTGAGTTGAAAGAAAAAAAGAATGGATATACATTTTTTCTTTTTTGGAGTTTGGGTTTTCCTCTATTGTTGAGTGTCTGTGGGTGTTTATTGTAAACATATATAACATGAAATTGACCATTTTAACTATTTTCACATGTATAATTCATGTGTTAGCAATTCAATGTTAGCAATGTGTGAAAACATCACCACTCTTTCCAAAACTTTTTTAATAACCCCCAAAACAGAAACTCCATACCCATTAAGCACTAACTCCCTATGTAATTTATTCTTGCTTTTTTTTTTTTTTTAAAGATTTTTATTTATTTGATGGGGGTGGAGTGGGGGGAGAGATCATGCACAAGGGGGCCGTCAGAGGGAGAGGGAGAAGCAGACTTCCCGCTGAGCAGGGAGCCCGATGTGGGACTTGATCCAGGACCCTGTGATCATGACCTGAGCTGAAGGCAGAGGCTTAACAGACTGAGCCCCCCCACAGCCCCCATGTAATTCCTTTTTAAACTACTCTCTTCTTGGGTACCTTTTCTTGTGCTGCTTTTAGAAATAAGAGCACAGTAGACATTCTGATTTGTGTAGCCTTTCTTACGGAATAGACGATGTCAGGAAAGAATGGCTGTGGACCTTGCGTCCGGGTTCCTACGAGGGAGAATCTGATACTGACCACTCCTGAGCATTGGCCGTGGCCAAGTGACATGTCTGTGAGTGTGAGTGGTGCTGCTCCATCCTTTCCCTTCTCAAAGTGGAGGTGTCTGCAGAGCTGTCTACATTAGGGGAAAGAGGGGCGCGCTGGTGACAAGTGATAGATAATTGTGAAAATCAGACACATTGGCTTCTTTTGTTGAAACATCAGTCTGGGTCCATCTGTTATTCTTGGAAGTCGCTTTAATCAGAACAGCACAGCTGTATTAAAAAGACGGCACTGAGCTGGGAAACTCTTAAATTCTTTGTGCGTTTCCCACATTTTGCTGTTTCATCCTGGAAATACCCATCTCTGAGATGGATATTAAACTCCAGCCGAGGGAGTTTCTTAGAAGTCTGCGCTCCAGAGACGGACCACCACCGGCACTTCCAGTCTTGTGCTAAAGACCAAGTAAAATGCAGTGTGTCCAAAGTACTCGGTTTTGAGTGAGAAAATATTTTTATGCTCTGAGAGCCACGTGAGTTTTACTCTCTAGACCTCTTCCAAGAATTTGGTTTGGCGTCTTGTGGCTCAAAGATGGAAAGTCAAATATTTCCATTAATTTTCACTCTGGGACTACATGGTGGGGGGGGAGTCTGCTTATTTATTAGTGCACCCACCTCCTGCGTGAAAACATGTGTGTCTTTGCAAATCTGTATAGCTCTGTGTATTGTAAATTTTACCCAGTGTTGTAAGTTTGAGCATTTTGAAACCGAAGACTGTTAGCCCCTACATTTCCACATCTGCATTGAGGTGGGGATTTTTCAGTAACAAACACAGTAGGACGCGTTGGTGTTCTGAGGAATGTGGGTTGCGTCAGGTGTTACAGGCCCTGCTTACTACGAGTGCATACCGTTTCTGTGTTACCTGCCCTATTCCACCGCCGCTGGAAAAATCCATTGTTAAGACCTAAGAGATCCGGGCTTCTGGGATCTGCCTTCTTGTAGCTTTATGTGAACCCAGCGCAAGTGGATTTAGAATCCAGCTTGTTTCGGACTGTTTGAGACCACGCCTTTTCCCTCGCCCCTTTGGACTGAACAGCTGGGCCCGACCCCTGCTCCCCTCCACCGTACCCCCGCCCCCGATAGGTAGACAGGTGGCTAGGGGATTGGGTGCTACTAGCAGTATGTATTGGCCCCCATGAGACTCTAGCTGAACACAAATTCTCTCTCTCTGTGAAGGCTTTTGCAGGAGAATGCCATAGGTCATGACCTTTTTTGGCTTCCCGTCCTCCTCCAGGGGCCAAATTGTTCACTTTTGCCTTTTCTCCTTTGCCGGTATCTCCGAACTTTGGCCTCTTCATTCTCCCGGATTGAGCCTCTTTTTCCCAACCTTTAGGCCTCATCTGTTTATTTGTACCCAAGCCTGCCTCTGATCTGCCGGTCTCTCTCCTTGGATTCCAGCCTCCGTGTCTCGGTGGCACACTCTGCTTGTGCCTCTGTGAGCCTGCGGCATTTCCAGATCTTTCCCGCCACGCTCATGTGCAGGTGGGACCAGAAGGGTGGAGGTTCGATGCCATCAGTCCCATTGTTCCTTTTGATTTTGTGGGTCACTTAGTAGATTAGATGTCTCATCCTTGCAGATAAGCAGGATACTATCTTGCATTCTTGGTGCCCATGAATACTGAACTTAACTAACTAATCCTGTGTGCTAAGCTCAGACCAGGTCACGATTTATGACCAGGGGAGGTAAATAGAAAACACTGAGTCAAGAACTAGAATCTTCTTGGGACTCCTCGGTGGCTCAGTTAGTTAAGCATCTGCCTTCGGCTCAGGTCATGATCCAAGCATCCTGGGAGTGAGTCCCGTGTCAGGCTCCTTGCTTAGTGGGGGAGCCTGCTTCTCCCTCTGCCTGCTGCTCTCCCTGCTTGGGCTCCCACTCTCTCTCTTTCTCTCTCACAAATAAATACATAAAATCTTTTTTAAAAAAGAGATTCTTTATTTTGGAGGCTTAAATAAATACTATTTCTTTATTACAAGTATCCTCTTATGGAAAAAAATGTATGTGAAGATCTTATTTGGAAAGAAAACGATTTACAAATTATCTACAGGAATTAGACATGGCACCATGTACTGTAATCATTTAAAAAAAAAAGCAGAGGCAATTTGTTAAAACAAATCCAGGTGGTTGTCTGTCTGTGACTGAGTTGCATTCCATTCTGAAAATTCATTTATAGCCCTGTTATTTGGAACGAGTTTTCCCAAGCACTCCGTGATATACATGGGGAGCTAATTGCCCCGTCCATGTACAAAGACCCAGTACCCACAGTACACCAAGACTTGGGGGGGATCCAGAAGCCCTCTTTTGGCTGATCCCGATTTTAAACGTGTTTGTAGAGCTCCAACCCGGCATGCTGCTGTGGTAAGATGGGAGAATCGCATTCTTCCCATGATCGCCTCCCTGGTGAGTGGTGAGGGAAGGAGGCCCCCATTTCTAAGTCAGATGCTCTTCATCAGGGTTGGCATATAGAGTGGATAAAGTGCGGGGGAGGAGGTGTGCCCGGTGACCTCTCTCTACCGGGCACCGCGCTGGTGCGTTCCCACTGATGCTCCCCTGTAATCCTACAGCTGACCTTGGGAGGCATGGTTAGCCCTACTGTAGTAAGGCAGAAGCCGAGCTGGGGTGGGATAATGTGTCCACAAGCCCACACTTGGTCAGCGATGACCGATGGAGCCGGGGCTTGGGGCCAGAGCAGACCATCTTCCCACTTCTTGAGCAGGAATGCAAAGTAGGACAGGGGAGTCTTGGGATGGGGGTGTTCCCACCCGCCCCTCCTCGTCCTGGCTGTTGGCTGTGCTCGCTTCTCTCCATGGGCCCCCGGGATTGAGCACACGTGCTGTCCTTATCACGACATGTGTGCTTTCCCTCGAAGTCACTGCTCAAGATCAGCGGGTTCTCCCGCCGCCTCCCCGACTTCCTCCCCCTTCGTGGTGGCCTTTATTTTGTTTTTTTTGCTCTGGGGAAATAGAAGGGTTAAAAAAAAAAAATCACATTTTTGAATTCTGATGTTTCATCGTCTTGTGTTCACAATCTTGCTTTTCTGCTGCTGCTTCTGACTGGCCCTCCTCAAACCTGGCTGCCTCCGGGGATTCACAGGGAAGCCCGTCCCCGGAGCCTTACTCTCTCCCTTTGCGGAGTCCCTGCTCTTGATCTTTCCCTCTCTCTTCTCTCCTCCCACCCTCGCATGCTGGACACTCCATTCGAGTGGGACTTTGGGGTTTAAATGTCCCAACTCCCATGCAGTGCTTCTCCATGTGTGGTTCTCCGATGAGCTGCTTTATAATCTTTAGGGCCCTTGTTAAGAATGCGGGGTCCTTGGCTGCACCCTGGAGCTGCTGAGTCCTCTTCTGGGAAGATGGCCCCGGAAATCTGTGTTTTAAAAAGGTTCTCACCCAATTCTATGGGCCTTGAAACGAGCACCGTTGACTCTGGGTGTATCGATCTGAGATAAATCTGAGAGTCCTACTCTTTGTCTGACCTGGACCCTCTTGCCCCCAACTGGGCTTCCCCCTGCCCTGTGGGATTGGGGGCTCCAGCTCGGGGCCGGCCCTTCTGATGGCATGAGTCTCAAGCTGGGGCCTTTCATTTTCCCCTTCTCCCTCTTGCACAATCCCACCGCCTTTGGCTTCTGGGTCTGGAACAGAACCCAGTGTTTGGGGTTCTCTCTCTCCCCCTTCAAGATACTGTGAAGGTTCTTTTTGTCCATGGGGAAATCCCAGTGGTAAAGCAGCTTCCTGAAATCCGCTGATGAAGTTCGTTGCACAGAGACCATCAGTGATGATCTTAGTTGAACTGTATTTGTTTCTGAGGAAAACTGTACCTGTTGCTCTCTCAGGAGAGAGAGGGCAAGGCCCTGGAATTCAGAGCAAGGCCCTGGATGGGGTTGGGTAAAGGCATCTCCTTGGGAAGGAACTTGTTTCCCCCATTTCTCCAGCACTGCGCCTGCCATCTGGAAAGACCCCACCTGGACTGGATGAGAGCCCTAGAAAAGAAGGGGTGGGTAGATTGCAAGCAGCTGCCCCACATGGGGGAGGAAAGGGGGGCTCTGGCCCAGGGGAGACCTATTCTAGTAACTTCCATGTAAGGATTTCCTGTTTCTTAAAACAGCCTTGAAAGTGTGAGCTTCCAGCTTTTATTTCAAACTGGTTGCATTGGCCTGTTTAAAGGTAAGAGATCAGACCAAAGGGGCGCTCCTGAGAAATTCTGCCCGGGAGGGGGAACACCCGTGGACTTTCTCAGGTGGTGGAAACGTTCGGTATGTTCTGTGTGGTTCACCAAGCCGCATAATGTTACTGTAGGCGAAGTAAACTTGAATTCTTAAAAATAACCCTCGCCTGTTTGAAGGCAGCTGTTGGTGTCGAAGGGGCGCGCGTCTCCCACACACCGCAGGCCTCGGAGCTGAGGGACCGGCCTTCCTTGAGGCCACGGTGGCAAACCGAGCCTGCTGCCCGCACGCTCGGAGGGCTTGGTGCATTTCTTTTTTAAATGTTTGGAAACCTCCACAGAAGAGTATTTTATGACACCTGAAAGATGACCTGAAATTGAAATTGAGGGAAGTTGTGCTGGAATTTAAGCAGCCGTGCCCCTTCCCGGACTCCTCTCAGACTGCCTCCCAGCTCCTGCGGCACAAGAGAGGAGCAGAAAGGCCTGAAGTCCTCACCCCCTGGCCCTTCACAGAAGTTTGCTGACCCTGATCTAAAGGATCAGTTTCCCCAGTTGCTTCTGATGGGATGTTTAGTGCTGAGCGGCCTTCTGGTGCTTTCCATTGGCTGCACCCATCCGACTCACTTGAGGAGCTGGTTCCTGAGATTCCAGTCCCCCTTCCCCCCCCACCTCCCCCCCCACCCCCACCCCCAGGCCCGGAAGTGGGCCCAGGAACCTGGATTTGCAGCCAACCAGCAGGAGGCCGTGCTCTGAACCCCGGGATCGGTGAGTGGTTAAGCCCCCTCATTTTGTCGTCCTGACAAGCTGGAAATGCCCTGCCCAGGAGGAAGTGACAAAACCCCTATTTCCTGCTACCAGTAGGGCAGTGGCTCTCAGAACTAAACGGCCTCAGATCATCAGATCCCCCCCGCCCCCAATTCCTCACAAGGGCTTGTTAAACCACAGGATCCCGGGCCTGATTCCGCAGGGCTCAAGTAGAGCCAGAGAATGGGCATTTCTGACAGGCTCCCGGGTGCTGCCCATGCTGGGCTGGGAGCCGCATCTCGAGAACTGGTTTGTAGGCCTTTGCTGGGCTGTGTGTGTGGATTGCTGTTTTTTATTTAAAATCCGTGTTCTAAATAAAAGCATCTAATACACAGTCTTCTCCCCAAAACATGTTCTTTAAAAACACAGATGGCCACTCACATAGTCCCAAGTACTTTTTTTTGACGGCTGTCGCCATACAGGACTACTTCTTGAAAGGGGTCTTGTTGGAAAACCAGGCCTAGTCTGGCGATCTTAGTTTTAATACTAACACCTGTCAGTGGTTTAGTCTGTAACCAGCGAGGAGTGGAGGGTCAGGGGGGCGGTTGCTTAATGGGGAGCCACTCCCAAACCACAGCAAAAATAAGAAAGCCTGTGTGTTGTGTGTTGATTATATCCCAAAACATTTCCAAGGAACGTCCACTCTTAGAAGTATTGCAACACATAAATGAGTTGATTGGGCTTAGACACAACTTTCAGAAGTTACTCTGCAAATTTAGACACCTAATGCCTATTTTAACATTGAAGAACAGTTAAGTTGTTAACTCGCCACTGGCTGTGCTAGGCCAGGGCACAGCCCTCCTTTTCTCAGTGAGGAGTCAGAGCCAGGGAAGGAAGGAGACTGGTTCTGCATTTAGCAGCTGTGGTTAGAACTCCCAAGCTTTCGAGAGCTAGCTCTGATTTACTGTGCTATCTTATCCCATTGTCCGTGCCACCCAGGCAGAGAGAACTTTGGGCCGGGGACCAGGACTAGGATAAGGCAAGGCTGGTGTGTAGGGTGCAGAACGTAAGGAAGCACCCAGCCAGGGTCATGCAGCACTGGTAGGCCCCCCTCCCAGCTAGTTGATTCTTAAATTATGTGTCCTGGCCACCTTCCTCTCCTTAAACCTGGCCCCGAACAGAATCTAGGAGCTTAAGCGAGACTCCCTAGGACAAGAGGCCACCTGTAGACTCACAGTCCCCTCTTCCTTTGCTGAAATGATTCATTGAAATGACTTCTGTTGAACCGTCCTGCTTGGATATTTTTCATTTTCTTTGTCAATACATTTTAGGGAACTTGTTTAAGGTTAAATTGCTTCAGTGCACATTGCCGTGTGTGCGACGATGATGTGGAATATTTACATGAGTTTTTGAGGGGAAAAATGCCCCCAAAGGACCTCCTCGATGAAGACTTCATAGCAGGCTTGTGCAATCTCCCGTAAAACTCGAGCATTACATTTACATAATGCAGCACATGGACTGTATTAGAAGTTCCAAGCGCGGTGGCTTCATTTCCGAGGTACAAGCTGGCCTTTCATCTAGCTCTTGCTTGGGTATTCCAAATAGTTCTCCTAATAATTTTTAAATAATTTAGTGGAATTTTTAAGTCTTCCATGATGGGTAACCGAGTAGCCAGCCCTGGAGAATTCAAGTATTTCTGTCTTTTGGAATGACCTTCTGTTCTGAAATGTACCCACCTTCCTGCCGTGTCAGAGTTCACGGTGGCTTGCTCCAGGCATCTGCTTTGGTTCTTGCAAACGCAGCTAATGGCAGATGTTTATGGGGTGATGCTGAGAAACCTCCACTCCTGTGACAATGGGCTGGAACATATGCTGTCCCCAGTTTCAGGAAGCTTTTGTAACAAAGGACTCCAAAAGAGGTCAGGCCACTGGGGAATGTTGCCAGCATGCCTTTGTAAAGGGCAAATCCTGTCCGATTAACCTAATTTCCTTCCCTAAGCAGTGATAAACCAGGGAGATTAAAAAAGCAGATTTTCCAACTTTCGCATTTATTTTTTTCCCTGATTTAAGAAATGTTCATAATTAAAAACTGGAGGTTTTTCATTTTAAAAATTTATTCTCCCTCCTCAACACCCCACCCCTTCAGTGAAAGGACTTGGTTAGCAAATGGTAAGTACATGGGCCTTGTAAACATTCCCTGGTGGCAGCATGAGTGAGCGAAGATGGCAGCATTCGGATCCCCATCTTTATTTCAGATGTTCCTGTTTGGGACATTCTCTGCAACTGTATGGATATGCAAATAGCATAGAGGGAACGAATTCCCGCCTTTTTGAGGGAAGTCCTGCTCAAGAAGTATCCATTATTGGCCCGTTGCTATCCTTGATGGAGATTCCAAGACAGTTTGCAGATGTTACTTTTAGCTGAAAGAGCAAAAGAGACTGTAGGCCCCTTTTAGCACTTAGAATAAGATAGGCTTAGTTAATGACTTTCGTAAGTTTGAGCTACAGTCTGAAATGAAAAGGCTTGCTTTCGCTTTTAGCAGCTGTATTGTGGTAAGACCCACATCCCAGACAATTCGCCCAAATCATTGGCTTTTAAGATATTCACAGAATTATGCAACCATCACTGCAGTCCATTTTGGAACATTTTGGTCACCCAAAAAAGAAACCCTGTACCCCTTAACTGTCTCCCTTCTCTCCAAACTTTCCCACCCCAGGCCCCGGTAACCCGAGGCAGCTGTTCCCCCATCACTACGGATGGGCCTCTTCTGGACGTCTTGTGGGAGGGGAATCCCACAACATGTCATCTTCTGTGAGCAACTTCGTCCACTTCTCAGCACGGTGTTTTCACGGTCCGTCCGTGTTGTCGCGTGTACCAGCATCCCATTCCTTTTTAGTGCTCCGTAACATTCCATCGTATGGCTATGTCACGTTTTTACTTAAAAGTAATAGTCTCTTAAAGCTAAGTCGCAGAGAAAAATACAAAAGAGAAAGGACAGCTAGCCATATAAAGCCACTTTTCATGTGGCTTATAATGGGTCGCACTTTTAATATTTCCAAAAGGATGATATTTTGATGTGTAAGCTTGAGATCAGGATAATTAAGAGTGGTGACCTAATTCTTATATGCATTTAAAAAAAAACCAGTTTAGACTTTCTCCTAGATTCTATTTCTAGCTATGGTCTCATCTCTGAAAATGTTACTTTTTTTCAAAGTTCTGGGAGGATTGCAAGATTATTAAGGCTTAGAGAAAGGGGTTCTACAGAAGCTGCCCAGGAAGTGGGTTATATAGCATGGAGGAGGCTAGTGGGTTAATTGAAGCAGATGGGATAGTTACATCGATAGTGCGGACTAGCTGTTCTCTCCCACTGGGAAGAAAGGATGTCAGCCCGGATGGGAGGGCTGGTAGCACAGGGAAGGACATCCTGACCTCAAGGACAGCTTGGAATGACAGCAGAGGGGCTGACCGACTTCGCCTTTAAGGATAAGTAGCGGGCCTCCCATCTATCTGGAAAAGGAGGAAAGCTACAGATTTTAGAGTTGAGGATTGCCAGGCATCATTTTCCTCCTGTCACTCCTAAGCAGGTGACAGATTGTCGTGAATATTTCCTTTTACAGGTGAGACTGTTGTCATCCTGACCCAAGGCACAGATGAGAATCACTGCAGATTGCCTTGACATTTGACAAGGTTGGAGAAGTGGAGCAATTTTTAAAGAGCGAAGCTGTAACTTGAAGACGTGACCTTTGATACTGAATTTTTTTTTTTCTTCAGTGGACTTTTGAGGTGGTCTAAGTGCTGTCTTGCACCATCTCCGCTTCATTACGGAAGTCTTGCTCTCCCTACCGGTCCCCCCGGGTACAGTGTTCCTTGGCTGCTCTCTGGGGCTGCCTGGCAAGGCTTTGGAGGGATTCCTGCAAGAGATGCCAAGGAGGTTCACGCGGGGCATTTTACTTCAAGCACTTCTTGAGTGGTTTGGGGAAGGAGAGGACAGAGGGGATCGTGTAGTATTGCTGGGTCGTTTTGTATGGGAGTGGACTTGGCCCTGGATGCTTTGATCAAAGTCATCCGGGAGAGAAAACAGAAGCGTGGGCAGCCTCATTTGGTTCTACATGGGAGGGTCTCAAGGGCCAGTTAGGACGTGCCTGGAGACCAACCCAAATGGACTGGAAGAAGTGAGGCCAATCTGGCCTGCCCTCTGGTGAGGGACTCCTGGCCGCGAGTCACAAAACCTGTTAAAGAGGTTCGATTAATGTTCGGAAGCCAGAGGCATAAAGTGAGTTAATTTGCGGGGGGGGGTACCTGCTGCCCAGTAAACCTTTGTGAATGAATGTGCTGAGGATGAAACTGGAAATAAGACCCAGTGAAGGAGTCAGTGTACACGTGCCAGGAGAGGAAAGCGGTTTCTGTACCTCCAGGATTAAGCCGGTGTTTGTAATCATTCACAGACAGCACGTGTGTGGCCTAGAATCTGTACTGTGTGCTGCTTGGTGACCTTTTTTAAGCCAGGCTTTTTAAATGGGGTTGGTTATTTAAGGCTTTGTTCTTACAGGGCTTGTTCACTGCATCTGTGTGTATGTCTCTGTCCCTCCGTCCATCCTAGCCGCTGATAAGCAAATCTTTGCTAATTTCGTCAACTGAATGAGCCAGTAATATCGTGTTTGTATATTGATACTTCTTTCTTTTCTACGTTGACTTTATTTGGTGGGATTCTCCCAATGCACCCAATTCAGCAAATAAAAGAGAAATCACGAGCATGATTTTGCAAATCTGAAGTCTCAGAAGGTCCCTACCTCCCATCGTCCCTGATGTGGGGATGCTGCGCCAGCCTGGCCTTTATAGAATTCTCTGTGGTTTGTATTGGCTTAATCTCATTTTGATCCCATAGCAAATCTGTAACCCGGATTTCTGGTTTTTCTTTTTAAAAAAGTCACTTATAAAGATCTGCTTGTGACCACTTCTCTGTTGCAGAGACAGAAACGATTTGGGAGGAGGGGGGCCCTCGGTTCCTGGGTACCTGACTTCCCAGTGTAAAAAAAATGTAGGTAGCTGAGGGTGAGATTCTGGGTTTTAAGTACAGCTTTTTCTTTAAAAGTGTGAAACCACCCCCGGGGGGTGGGGGGTGGAAAAGGTCCCAGAAAGTAACGGTTACGTTTTCATTCTCTCCTTGCAAGACTTCAAATTCAGAAATATAAAATCGACCCCAAAGTAGAAATAAAGGTTTGTTTTTTTTTTTTTTAAGATTTTATGTATTTATTTGAGAGCCAGAGAGTGAGAGAGAGCATGAGATGGGAGAAGGTCAGAGGGAGAAGGGAACTCCCCATAGAGCTGGGACCCCGATGCAGGACTGGATCCCAGGGCTCCGGGATCATGACCTGAGCCAAAGGCAGTCCTACTCAACCAACTGAGCCACCCAGGAGCCCAGAAATAAAGTTTTCATATTGTCTAATGTTAAAAGCCATTTGACATGGCAGGAAAAACCCTGGATGAGGTATTTACTGACCCCTCCCTATCCCTGCTGCTCCATGCCCCCTAGTTTTTTAGAGCTCATTTTAACATATCAGAATTACAATCACATTATGTTTCTCTGTACGTGAGCTTTGCCTCATCTCTTTCTCCTTACCAATGTCCGTTACGGTTTTTATGCTCTTTAACTGAGAATTTTATTTTGTTTTCTCAATTCTTTTTTTTTTTTTTTTTTTTTTTTAAGATTTTAAGTAATCTCTGCACTGAACATGGGCCTTGAACTTACAACCCTGAGATCAAGAGTTCCCTGCCCTACTGACTGAGCCAGGCCCTCTAAAATTATTTAAAAAATTAAAAAAGTAAGCAGCTGGGAGTTGGAATGTCGGATTTAATGTCAGGCCAGTAAAAATAAGAAATCGCGGAATGAATTGGTAGGGCTCTTTGATGAAAATATCTTTCCTGTGATTGCTGGGCTCGGCATAAGGACTTAATACTCCAAGGGATGGCTGTGTAAGACCAATTAATTTCTCACTTGCCTAAAAGCATTCCTCTTTGTCTTACAGAAATTCCAGGCCTAAAATTGCCATGAGGATCAGGCTTACTGAATAGTTTAGATATTCGTCTTCTTGGTTACTTTGTGTGGAGAAAAGTGTAAGCCATCTGGGCTTTTCGTCCTTTTATCTTGCTGGCTCCGAAAGACAGCAAATAGGGCTTTTGTTTGTAGGTTAAGGCAGATGTACGAGCCTGCTATCTTAATTTCTTTTGTATGGCTGGCATATATTTTAACTGCTCTGACATGTTGGGAAGATTTCAAACCAGGCTGGGGAAGAACAAAATACATTGATGGGTTTTCCTTCACAGCTAAGTTGACTCATTCAGATACTTTGTGAACAAGTGTCTTCTGAAATAAGGACATTTATTTAACAACATTTGGAAGTTTCTCTAAATTCGTTGTTAATCTGGGTTTCTTTGTTGTTTCATGTTGTTTTCTTTGCCAGATGTTTAACTTATGTCTGAATCCTGCAACTACGATTCGGTTTCAGCATACATAAGAGGAGAATGTCAGATCCTGAAATATTTTGCTGTGAATGTATTATGGAATAGTTTCCCCTTCCAGCCACAAAACTGCAACATTCTGTAAATGTATCCTCCTAACTAGTGTGACCTTTTTTGTTGCTGGTGGTGTTAACTTGTGTTTTTATAGTTGTACTTTTTTCTAGTGGCATAAAGACTATTGCCAATGCAAATGTAGTCATAACGGACTTTTATGTGAATGATGCCTAGACGCTGTCTTTTGAGTGTATTTTTAGTTACCTTTGGAAAAGCCATTATGTTAAAAAAAAAATATATATATATATATATAGGTGCAGCAGGGGGTACAGTCCTGGGTGTCCAGCGGCCGGTTAGGCTCTAGCCGTCGATAAATGCATGTAACGTGCAGATGGTAGACCGAAGCCATTTTTCACTTATCAAAATGAAAGGAGAAAAATGCTTTTAACATAATTAATTCAGGGAGAGACTGTAAGCGTTGCTTGTCTAGGTCCTACTATTTTAATCTTCCTGAGTGATACTCATTTTTCTAAATGTAGTTGAAAGAACTCCTACGCCCACAAGGAATGCTGATGCCTAGGCACTGCTCCGGGGGAGCCCTGACCTGTAGCCTCTAGGATTTCAGTTTAAGCAGCGTAACCAAGTATGCCTGCTGTCTGCAGTAATGGTGGTGATGATGCGGTGTAGACACCAGCCTCATGAGATGTCTGGTGGACGGACTGGTCCTTCTGTCCGTAGGTGGGGGGTATCCACTCCCGGTGTTTCACTAATGGTAGGATCGGCTGCTAGAGTTTCCCAAAGACTTAAACTAGTCCTGAATGATGTTGAGAGAAACAGGGCGGGGAGGGGATTGGCCAATTCCAGTTTGCGAAAGGCTCCATTATTTTTCCGAAATTAAAAGCACACATTTAATCTTAAGCCCCGCAGTTTAAAAAAAAAAAAAAAAAAAAGTCTGTCTCCTTCTTCGTACTTCCCAGACAGTGAAAGAAGCTGTTGGTCAAATGAACGCCCGTTACCAGGCCTTCGTGTTGAGAAGTGCTGACCCAAATGTCGGTTCTGGTTTTGTGGTTGCTACTTTGATTTGGGTGCTTATCAGCATTAATCAGCTCATAGCAACGTTGTCTTTAGGGCCGGGGAGTCCTATATGAGTATCATTTGGGGGTTTTCCTGTTTTTTAAAAAACCTTATAAAAAGCGTGTTTGATTACTGTATGTCTCTTTCCTTGGCGTCTGATTTCCATGAGGGTGGAGGCCGTGTTTCTTATGGTCCTCAGCGTCACCCCAGCACAGCCCAGAATATTGCCCCTAATATTGAGGGGATGAAGGAATGAAGACGGGCTTCTTCAAGGCTGTGTACGTTTCAAATTCTGCCAGACCCAAAGAGATTCAGTTCCAGCTGTGTTGAGGGCAATGATTTACCTTAGGTAGTCTCGAGAGGTGTATCTCAGTGACTGAGCATGACCCTGGTCACAAAGACAGCAGAGTCCCCTGCTGTCACTGCCACCATCCGAATAACTTTGGACAGTCACATAGCATTACTCATCTGTTTTCTCACCTGCGACGTGGCGGTGGTCCTACTTACCTTTCAGGGTTGGTTTGAGGAAAGGAGGAGGGCGCTCAGGGATGTGCTGACATCGTGTGTACTTAGCACCTGTCCTGTATCAGGAAGTGTCCTCCCAAAGGCAGGCCCCATACCGTAATGATCTTCCCCGCCTTTCAATACCAGCTGGCTGATGAGGAAGCTCTTTTTGTCACCTGGCTTCTCTTCGCCCTGTCTTAGCTACTTTGACAGCAAAGAAGGGAGACGATGGACGCTTTGGAAGATGAGGGTGAAACGTGCTCTTCTATGATGACCAAAATCTAGAACTTTCCCATGGTAATGGAATCTCTGGAGCCAGGTGTTTGCTTTCATGCTCGGGTGTGGGAGGGAAGGAAGAAAAGGAATCTGGCAGATCGATTCTAGAACATACAGTCTCACACCCAGCCATGACTGCCACCCTTCCGTGATTTCACGGTGGTTTTCAGTGTTAAAAAAGCTTGGTGTGAACAAACCTCCATCCAAATCCTCTTTAGTCTTGTGACGCTTAAAGATAGTAGTGTTATAATGAGTTCTCCAGTCTTGTGTTTCTGTTTGGCCTTGTTTTACTTTGAAAACAAAAATCAATGATACAACCACGCACATGGTTGGCCACAGTCATTCTGTTTCTGATGTTTCTTGTCGCGTGGCTGCTGTACCTGTAGGAGGGTGGTTCCTGGCCTTGGGATCCCTGTGTCCCAAGATTCTGGACCAACATAGTTATCCCACCTTTTATATATTCAGGTAAGGGCATTGGATAATTCTTGCTGTTATTTTAATTTTAAAAGACAATTTTTTTTTAAGTGGGTTCCACCCTGGGTGTGGACCCAGATGTGGGGCTTGAACTCATGACCCTGAGATCAAGACCTGAGCTGAAGTCAAGAGTCAGGCCTGACGATGATACCACACCGAGCGTAGGGAAGATGTAGAATAAAGGACAGCTGTTTAAAGGGGAAGAAATTAAGCTTTATGAAAAACTAGTTCCGTTGTCTTTTATTTCTCACTTGGCTACTGAAAATTAACAGCCCCAGTTAAGAATTTGGAAGTCCTGGGGCACCTGGTGGCTCATTTGGTTGAACATCCGACTCTTGATCTCAGAGTCGTAAGTTCAAGCCCCGCACTGGGTTCCATACTAGACATGGAGCCTATTTTTTAAAAAAATAAGAAAATTAAGGGGAAAAAAAGAAAGAAATTGGAAGTTCCTGCGACAGTTGAGTTCAATGAGAGGAATCTTTTCCTGACAGAAAATGCAGTCCCTACTCCAGGCTTATAATTCCTGGACTTTGTCTTAGGGAAGAGGTTAGTACTGTAGTTCACATTTTAAAATTACTCTCATTCCTTTTGTTTAAAGATAAGGTTTGATTATTTTTATACATCTAGTTAAGGCTTCAGTTACATGAGTGCCTATGTGGCTCAGTCATTAAGCATCAGCCTTCAGCTCAGGTCATGATCCCAGGGTCCTGGGATTGACCCCCACATCAGGCTCCCTGCTCTGCGGGAGGCCTGCTTCTCCCTCTCCCATTCCCCCTGCTTGTACTCCCTCTCTTGCTGTCTCTCTCTGTCAAATAAATAAATAAAATCTTTAAAAAAATTTAAAAAGGCAAAAAAAAATTTTTTAAAGGCTTCAGTTATATGTTTCGGTGGGATAATTAAGACCATATATTCAAAAAAAGAAATATATATCTGGACTCCCCCTGCTTCAGATAAAATCTTACTGGAAAGCTTATAAACTGTGCAGACTACATAAGGAGAGGTAAGAACCCCCTCATTTCGTAACTGGGGTTTCTGTGAAACTGAGTTTTGAAGACCTTGATTTAAGAGCCATTGAGAATGATCTAGTCGATGCAGCACGTGTTCTTAATGTTGCTATGATTTTCACCTAATTTCACAGTTGCACTGACCTAGTTTTAAGAACAAAAATTAGAATACAAGATGGAACTTAGAATTAGTGGTTGACTGTAGGTTCTTTTGCTCTTCCAAAAAACTAGACATTTGGTTCTGGTAGGTTAATTTAGCAGAAAGATCAACTGAGTGAGTTTTCTGGCTTTGTTATTAAATATTCCTCTTACATTAATTCCTTTCATAACTACATATTTGCCCTTTTCGATCGTGAATCTAGAGAAAGTGAAGAGCCAATCAGGCAAGTTTCTGGAGAAAGTGTAGTGGACCAGTCTTGGACCGTTGGGTGTCCTCTTTGTCTTCAGGAGTCACTGTTTGTTCCACTTACCTCACTAAGGGGTGCTCTGAGAAACTACAGGGACGTGAAAGATCTGTGTGGGTGTGTGATGGGGGCCAACAGTCGTGAAATCTGCCCCTTTGGGGAATTTTATGAGGAACTCAGCACCCAACGGATCAACCTTGAGTTGGATGAGGAGTTCATTCTTCAAAGAAGTGGATAAAATTGTTTGGAAGAAAGTTTTCTTCTAGTAGTAGCACTTTAAGGACTCATTTGAAGGATACACAGGGGAAACAAGATAGAAAAGGGAAGGTTTATTGAGGGGAGGAGGCCACGGAGAGAAAGGGAGTGGACTCTGTGGGGACTAGGTCAGCGGCTGACTGGATGGGTGACTAGGGAAACTCACTTTTCCTGTTGTGCCCGCTTTCCCTCTTGTGAGTCTGAGGGGTGTGTGTGTGTGTGTATGTGTGTATGTGTGTGTGTTTGGAATAAAATATCATAAAGCACTATGGGTTTGTATTTGAAGCTCTTACGTAACCATGTAATTATTATTTATTGGTGTCCTCATTTAGCCTTCCCAGCCTAACTTGTGCAAACCAGTTTTCAAGCTATTAACAAATTCAGAAGACCTACAGGCTTTCTGGTTGAGCATTAATGTCCTGTTTTTCATGTCAGTTTCTACCTTTTTTAAAAAGGAAATCTGTAATTTACCCATCGCTGTAAATTTGATATGTTCTACTAAAGCCCAGGTACTTAGCATAGATGCAGTTTTAAAATACTCTTCCATCTTAATTTGATTTTTAGCAATGGGCAGGCAAAGGTGACTTAAAAATATTTAAGAAGCTAAAACCATATTTAAAAACTTAGCTAGGGGAGTTTGAAGACCTTACGCAAACAAATGCAACAACATATTTTGAACCCAGAAAGCATCACTCATACATACCTACTAACAAGGACTCTCTGGGTCCTAGTTTTCTCATTTATAAATTTAGGATTAGAATAGCGCCTTCCCAGAGGGCTGATGGTCAGATAGAACACAGGTGTCTTCCAGGTTATATACAGAGAAGAATTGCCATAATTACTTGTACGTATGTGTGTATAGATACTTATGCACGTGTGTATGTAGATGTGCGTACACAAGTAAAGAACGTACTGGAAGGGGGTCATTGCCATGGCAGTTTAAAAGGCAGGGGTGGGGTGTGGAGCATGCTTCTAAGCTGGAGCATGTGGGAGGTTTTAGGACATGGGGAGATCGTGCAGAAGCAGGCTGGATGGGCGTGGGTTTCCTGGCTGCTAGGGTGGCAGGGAAGGACCTCATGAAGTGGGGTCAAGGGTTCAGGGCTTGGAGCCCAAGGGGATGGGAGGAGGCGGGGCAAGCAGAACCAGAATCTGTAGCAGAATTTTTCAAGGCAACAAGCCTTTGACAGTTTCTCAGATGAGTCAGAGGACCGACTGCCAAATCGGACGGAGCATCTTAACTTGGCCTGTGCTTCTGGGTCGTCTAAAGCTGTGTGTTGTAACCCCCTGTCCGATGCCCGTGACCACCTTGACACTGGGGAGGGCGAGGTGTTTGTGTAGCCCTTGGACAGATCAGGAAGGTTCCGAGAAGCAGACCTGTTTGTGTCCGGTCATATCCCTGAAGTGTCGGGACTGCTGCGAGGAGGGGATTTCGCTGGCGAACTTGACCTCCCGCTGCCTGGAGCCATGCACCTTTATAGTGAGGCATCTCTTAAAGGTATTTTGAGGATCAGTTGCTCCGTCTGCCCCTTCCCCTGATGGAGTCTCTCCGCTCCTTCCGTCAATGGCCTTCATTTCCATGCCAGGCATGGAGTCAGTAGGTGTTGAATAAAAGCTTTTGGCAAGAGTCAGACCAGCAGACATAAGCCCCCAACCCCATCAGAACACATAAGACATTGCACTTATTTAAACTGCGACAGGTGTGGGGACATGTTTTCTGAAGTGTGCATGTATTTGTGAAGGATTTCCCACACGAGGCCATTTCTGAGGGCTTGCTTTATGCTGGGAAACCAAGGATATGCCCGCCACCTGACTTGCTGTTCGTTACAGAGTACAGCAGTTCTGCTGCCGACGGTCCCCAGAAACGTTAGTCTCGTGGCTACTGTGATCGAGTGCCCTTGTGTGCTTACAGATACTGTGCCAGTCTTGGCAGGAAACGTCATGGCTGTGCCCGCTCGTGGGCTAATACGTGCCAGACCAGTGTAAAAAACAAAACAACAGAACAAAAGCCTCCCAGGCCCCGAGTGTGGATAACGAGTCCAGGACAAAGAGATCATGGCCTTTATCAGACACACTTGCAGGAAAGCTTATTAACAAAACAGTTTGCAAGAAGAGTTGGCCTGGAAGTCCGCTTCCTCTGTGAAAAGCGCAAACAGAACGTGGCTTTGTTGAGGGCGGGTCTGAATTCGTGACTGGGGTCTCAGATCACGAGGGCTCCTGCAGTTCGATGGTCTGTAGAGCTCATGAAACATAGCCATCCTTTCCACCTTGGAGAAAGTGGAAAAAATAAAAATTGTTCATATGAAGATTGACCTAGCCCTGCTGTTTCATGGTTGCCCAGGCATAATTTAAAAGGTACTTGCAGGGCGCCTGGGTGGCTCAGTGGGTTAAGTGTCTGCCTTCGGCTCAGGTCATGATCCCAGAGTTCCGAGATCGAGTCCCCCGTTGGGCTCCCTGCTCAGTAGAGAGTCCGCTTCTCCCTCTGCCCCTCACCCTGCTTGTGTGCCCTCTCTCATTCTCGTTCTCTCTCTTGCTCTCTCAAATAAATAAAATTTTTAAAAAATGAAAAGTATTTGCCGAGGCAACTTCTGGTGTTAGTACAAAGTAAAGACATTTTAAGCTGTTTTTCTAAAATCTGGAAAAATCCGTCTGTTGAGTTCTAACCTGCTTAATTAACAGAATCATTTGCTTTGTTAATAATTTGTTCTGACGTTTTGTACAGAAATATTGTCTTCATTTTAATAGGCTTAGCTCAACTCCCAAAATGATTACCTGTAATATCTCAATTCCTCTAATACACAGTGAAAAGACTTAAAACTGAATTCTTTTGAAAATGTGCACTGTTCCTGAATAATACTTTTGTAGGGGGTCTGTCTTCAGGGTTACGTAAGCAGCTCCTACACATTTTAAGTCACTTCTTTTTTATTTCTTAAGTAAAGATACACTACTCTTCCCTTTGTTGAACCTCCCGGGACCCCCCATACATTGGTTTTAACTTTCTTTGTAGCAGCCAATTTAAATAATGGCTTATGCGATTTTGTTGTCGTTGTACTGTGTCGGCAATTATAACATCTCCACTGAAGATAAGTAAATTCCTGGTAGTAGTAAGTACTAGACTCTAGCATTTTTCACAGAGCTTAGAGGAACATGAAATAATTGAGTGTCGCCAGTGAAATGTGAAGCAAGGCGTCTCCCAGGGCAGGTATGGTTGAACTCTTCTGCATTAGATTTTCTTCTTAATTGCTGTGTTGTGGTCTATCGGTAGGAAACCTGGCCAGAGATTGTCATACCTTGCTCCATTGTGTTCCCCCATTGTGTTCATCTTTTTTTTTTTTTTTTTTAACCTGGCCGCCTACACTCCTGTTCTTCCTCCCTTGTCCACTAAACTTGGAATTGAAATACACAAGAGCATCTTATAACTATAACCACGTGGTTTGCGGAGTATAGGGTGTGACAGAACCGAGGCTTTGACCCCTGGTCTTTCAGGTACTGTGGAATGTGTGCTCTTTGGTGTTTTAACTACCTAAGCACTGAGTTGGTACCCAAGTTTCTCAATTCTTATAACTTTTCTGTTTTCCTGAAAGGTACTCCTCAGTCTCCCAAGCACATAAATCCTGAAACTCGTCTTCTTTCTTGGTGTTCAGTTTGTCGATATCCTGAAGATCCTTCCCTGTGTGCTGAGAGCCACTCAAACTCAGATCCACATCCGTTCGTGCTGGCTGCCTTATGAACCTGCTTCCCGATTTCTCTTTCCCCACCCCGTCAAACGTGGGTATGTAAGTGTCAGGAGTAATAATTGCACCTGTTAAGCGTGGCTGGGTATCACACCAGGCTCGTTCTAACCATTATCTTACCGTCCTGTGAGCCTTCTGCTCTAATTACCTTCTCTTAATCTCAGGCTCCCAGACTGTGCCTCTGAGCGGACATTGTGATCTCAGATGCCATCTGGTGGTTCCCAGTTGTCCCCTACACTGTGGTCATCATAGCTGATCGCCACAACCCCGTTTCCTGACTCCACCCAGACCTCTCCCCGGTCACAACCCTGGGGGGGGGGGGGCAGACTCGGGTGCCTCATCCATCCATTTTGCTGGTAGCTCTTCATACCAGACCCCCACCAGGTCTAGCCTCGGCCTGGGACTTGTCCCGGGTCTTACGCACTGACCCAGGCCCCTTCTTCTGGTGCTATGCCCGAGGCTCTGCAGATCTGCCTAGGTGTTCAGGGAAAACTGCAGAACTCGGTTTAAAAAGCAAGGTAATGGGACTCCTGACTGGCCTAGTCGGTGGAGCGTGCGACTCTGGATCCCAGGGTTGTGAGTTTGAGCCCCATGTTGGGTGTAGAGATTACTTAAAAATCTTCCTTAAAAAAATTGTTTTTGGGGCACCTGGGTGGTTCAGTGGGTTAAAGCCTCTGCCTTCGGCTCAGGTCATGATCTCAGGTCCTGGGATTGAGCCCCGTATGGGGCTCTCTGCTCAGCAGAGAACCTGCTTCCTCCCTCTCTCTCTGTCTGCCTCTCTGCCTACTTGTGGTCTCTGTCTGTCAAATAAATAAAATCTTTATAAAAATTGTTTTTTAATTCCTAAAAGTTTTTTTTAAAAGCAAGGTAAACAATGCTGTTTATGTTTATAAGTCACAAGGACTGTCACACTATAAAGCCTTGTTGGGGAATGAAGCAAATGACACTTCTTAGCTTTCTTGGGACACGCTGCAACCCACCCAGGTACTCATGGGAAAGTTACTGTGTCACTTTCGGTCTAAGGTACTTGCTTATCACTCAGTGTTTGTCTTCACGTTTTGGGGGAAGGATTTCCCCCCCCCCCCAAAAACCTACTGAGCACATTGCCAGTGCTATTTGCTCTCACGGTTACTGGTTTGGGCATAGCGTGTTTTCTTAAAGAAGTATGAATCTTGAACAGAGATTCTTAGTTTGGGCATTAATTCAGAGTTCTATAATTCTCTGCAGAGTGTATAAGTTTCTGGAAGTTCTGATTTCGCTTTGTTTTTGCCTGAATCAATACTGTATTTGAGAGAGAAATTGAACAAAGTGCTACACAGTTTGATTTATTAACATTACAGCCATCCTAGACAGATGGGAAGGACCTTGCAGTGGAAAGTTTTATAGAAAGATCTATGGGCATATTTAATATTACTAATAAATATATGGACGTATTTCTTCAGTTTTCAGCTAACTCCATTTAAGGACTTTGGAGAGCCTTATCTATTAAGGATTTATTAGTAGTGTGTCTACTAATTACAGGAAGATCTTTCTCGGTCTTAAAGAAAATATCCCTGCAGATTAGAGAAAATCTAGTCTCAGGTATCCTGCAAGCAAAGACATCGGATCTCTTGCGTGGCAATCTTTTGCCGGTCTTCACGTGTCATGTTTATGGAAAGTAAGACCATTGGGGAGATCAGAAAGGAGGCCCATAGCAATGGGCTCCCCTTGTGTTGTGAACACCCATCACTCTCTGCCACCTGGCACTTGATGTCAGGGGGCTGTGCATTCAGAAGAAGTGATAGATGGTGCCCTGGCTTTATGCCCAGGCAACATCAGGACAGCGGCAACTCGCACAAATTGGCCCTTGTATGAAATGCCGGCCTGAATTGTTATGAAACCTAATGCTCGTGACAGCTTCACTCTGCTAAAACGATTCTACTCTTCAGTTATTGTTTAGGAAATAGAATGTGTTGTTTTGAGACATCCCAATCCTCTGAAATAATGGTTAATAAACTGATTTCAAGTAGAGACCTCTTGTGTCCACTTTTTTTTTTAAATTTTATTTATTTATTCAACAGAGGGAGAGAGGCATCACAAGTAGGCAGAGAGGCAGGCAGAGAGAGAGGGGGAAGCAGGCTCCCCACCAAGCAGAGAGCCCGATGCGGGGCTCGATCCCAGGACCCCGAGATCATGACCTGAGCCGAAGGCAGAGGCTTAACCCACTGAGCCACCCAGGCGCCCCTGTGTCCGCTTTTTAATCGAGAACATGGACTCTCCATGGAAGGAGCTCCCGTCGGCCGCTTTTGCAGAAGCTTGTTGACCTTGACACTGGGAGGGGCAGATGCCGTTGAGTATTTGCTCTGAGGTGGGGGGCTAGCCAAGCACTCGGTGTGACGTTGCTCATAGCAACTGCAGGAGGCAGGCCTCTTGTTTTCTGATTTCTGGACGTAGAAACTGAGGCATGGAGCGGAGAGGCCTTGTTCCCAAGGCCGTGCAGTCTTGGTCATTTGTGGCGAGGATGTGAGCCGGGATCAGTGGGATGCCAGAGACGGTGATCCTAAATGTGGTGACTTGTCACAGGGACCACAAGTTGGACAGGTGAAGCAAATGATGACTGGTGACTTCTCAAGACTTCTGGGTTTCTCCACTTAAACCCCCAGGCTTTGTGTATCGGTATTTGCCTGATTTGACCACACGGGACACGCCCGGGCTCCGTGTAGCCTGGTGTCTTCCGGCCGGGGGCATTGTGACGTTCAGAGACGTGTGGGGTTCTGTCCTGTTGTCACTGAGACTGAACCCAGACGCACTTAGGGGTGAGGGTCTGGGCACTGAACACCTGCCCGGGAGTGGCAAAGATCTGGCCTGTCTGCATGCCACAGGAGCACGTTACCTCGGACGGGGCACTCGCCTGAGGCCCCGGGTCAGTGATGCAGTTTTTTTTACACAAGTGGCATAAAGCCAGGAAGGGTTGGGTTGGTGGCAAGATGGTGGACATGTCCCTGGAAGAGAGCAGCAGGGGAACAAGGCGAAGAGGGGAGGCCACACCCAGACTACAGGGAACATGGGGACTGTGACCAGGCTGGTCCTGTTTGAGGGGGACGTGGGCATCGTCAGCCGGATCCTCTTAGCTCCCACCCCACCCCCTCCCCTGCCCCTAGCCTTCTCCTCCCCCAGACTGCCTTGAGTTCAGCTACACTTCTGTGGTCCGCTCTGGGCTTCTGGTTTTTACAGGATGGGTCCACTGGTCATGGGCAGGCTGACCTTGTTCTAGAAATGCTGGTTTGGCTCCATTTCTGCCCTCGGCTCCACCATGCCTCTCGGGTCCCTGCCTTTTAATCAGCAGACTAGGGGTCAGCAGGATGGCTGAGGGGGCCCCAGTATTTGAGGTGGGCTCGGTGTGCATCCAGGGAGAGGCTCCTGTGCAGTGACTCCCTGGGCCGTGTGCCTGGTTCAAGTATTTGTTAATTAAAAAAAAAAAATCTGCTTTATTGAAATGTGATTCACACCCCATAGAATTTACCCGTTTGAAGTGCACAGTTCGGGGTGTTGAGTATATTCACAGAGTTGTGCAGTCATCACCATGGTCCGTTTTAGAACATTTTTATCACCTCAAATGGACGCCTCAGACCTGTGAGCAGTTGCTCCCAGCCTCCCCTGCCCCAGAGCCGGGCCACCACTGATCAGCTTTCTGGCTCTGACTTTGCTTCTTCTGGACCTGGGCTATAAGGGGAGTCCTAGGACACGTGCCCTTCTCCGCCTGACCTCTTTGACTCGGTTTCAAGGTTCACCGGTGTTGTTGCACATCCAGTACCGTGTTCCTTCTCGTTCTGGAGGCTATTCTGTGGTATACCGTGGAGGTGTGCCCCGTGACCTCCTTCCGTTCCTCTGCTGATGAACGTGTAGGTGGCTTCCACTTTGGGACTAACAGAAATCACGCTGCTATGAGCATTCACGCACGACCGTTTGCGTGGACACGATTTCATTTCACTTGTGTATATGCCTAGGCGTGGAATTACCCTTCGAGGAGCGGTCAGACTGTTTTCCAAAGCCAGTGCATCGTTTCACGTTCCCTCTGGCAGTGGAGGGATTAACTCCTATCCTCTTAATGGCAGCGTATCTAGCTGGCTATCAAGAGATGAAGATAGCATTAACAAATTATGGGAAAACATGCAGAGTGATGAAAATGGTGTGGATTAAGGCATTCCTAATGCACATCTTGAGATGGAGTCGACAGCTTTGCTTTTGATGCAGCTCTCCTGGGCTTTCTGATGTCCACCAGGCGGGAGGTCGTCCCTTGGTTACTTTCCATCATGGTGCTCTTGATCCATTTCTATCTGCTCCTGTCACATGTGGGTGGTTGGGAAGTTTCTGGTTTTGTCCTTCTCTGTGATCTTTGCCCTGGAAAGGAGGTGGAGGCAGAGCCCTGGTGGTCGCTGCCGCCTGAGGGCATGCAGGTGTGAGAGTGTGAGCAAAGGTAGGAGTTGGTGGGAGGCTTTAGTGTTGGGTCTGCATCCTGGAGGAGGCGCTGCTGTCTGGTTGAATGGTGACCACTTGATGGTGACAGAGACACTGTGGGGCCCCCTTGTCCTTTTTATACTGTGTTTTGACTCTGTAACATTCTAAAGTAGAAATTTGAAGAGATGCAAGCTTATTATAAGGATATCGATCATCAGAAAGGAAGGCTCTCCAACCCCCCTTTTGGGAAAGCTAAGGGGAGGAGGATTATATTGACAAAAACATGGTCATGTTTATCCTTATGACCTTGGCTCTCAAGACTGAGAGTTCAACCAGGTTCCGGTAAGTTTCTAAGCCTCAGGTGCTCTGGCTTTTGGATATTCAGGCCAGATTTCCCGTAGAAGATGTGCGGGGATTTTATTTTCTGTGAGTTCGTAGGTGCTTGCAGAGAAACAATTCTTTGTTGGCACTTTTCAGGGGGAAGACAAGCAGTATTCTTGGGTTGCTCGTGGTCCCTGTATTGGCAAGAATATCTCAGTACATGTATTTTCTCGTTAAATGTACTTTTTAAAAATGAGATCTTTGCCATCTTTACTTAGTGATCTATTATTTTTTTTCCAGTCTGTTCTCTTTCGGGCCTTCTGCCTCTTTTTCATCCTTCCAGTATTTCCAGTAGAGTTTTCTGCCATTTCTAGAGATTTCCTTGGCAGGGGATGGGGTTGGCATCCGGGGGCAGGGTGGGAGCTCATTATTCCGTGTTCTGATCAGTTGTGCTTTGTCTCTGGCATTTCCTTTCACCTGAGTGGTGTGTTATCTCCTAGATCTTGTACCACAGCTTTGAGTCAAGCAGATCTTTTGTGCCTTTGTGGATATTCAGCCACACTGACTTTTGGTTTCAATCTGGACTCATTCCGATTCTGTTTGTTCACTGAATCAAATAAATGCTTTGAGGTTGTGTCTCTTCTTACTTGACACTTGGAAATGAGTGGCCTGCAAAAAATATGGTGCTTACAGCTAGGATCCATAAAACTATTTTGACTCTGGTTTTCAACTTGGAGATGTACACATACTTGGCTCAAATATGCCTTTTTCATTTCACTTAAGAGCAGCCAAGGAATTACTGTCATTCAGTTTAAGGCTGTTCCAAAGTAGCCAGTAAAATGCAAAACATTGATTTATAGCTCAGCCTTGGGAGTTGGGTTGTAGATGGCCGACGCAGGGTGCTGATGATGTGATCTCAGCAGCATGGAAGGACAGCTGGTGCTCATCCCGCTAGCAAATGATTTGTAAGCAGCTACTGGTGCCAGACATGAGGACTCGGAGGTTTGCGTGAGATGAAACCGAAGTCCTCTCAGATGAGTCCAGTATGAGGATAGCGGCACGCCCCCAAGCGCAGTCGTGTAGTGATTCGGTCCTGCCCTCCTTCCCACCAACCCACATGCAGCCCCAGGGCCTCTTGGTGGTGCCCCCAGGAAATCAGCGCTTCCACTCTGGAGCTGAAAGTTCTGCCAGTCCTGGTTCCTCAGCAGGGATGAGACAGAGGAGATTACAGCCTGGTGTGGAGAGGGACAGGAGAGGTTCTGTCCAGGGTGCTGTGGGAAAGAAGGGTGCCCCGGCCAGGCTGGGCCTGGTGGGGGAGGCTTGGAAGAGGGGTGACGTGCAGGATGGACCCCGGGACTGTTCACTGAGTGTGGAGCCCAGCGAGGTGGGAGAGGGGACTAGAAACTAGGTCCGCCCAATGTGGCTGGAGTCAGCATGGTGGGACAAGTAGCCGGGGCCCCTCAGGAAAGCCATTGCAGGGAAACCACAGTAAGATTGTTCTTCATCCTAGAAGTGGTAGGAACAAACGATTCCAGTCAGCACATGGTCTGGTCAGGTGATGTCACCGGTCACAGCAACACAGCCAACAGTGAAATATTTGAGTCGCTTGCTCGGTACCAAGAGCTGTGCTAAATCCTTTCGGGGCATTATCTTGCTCTGATCTCACCACCACTCTGAGGCCTGGGTATTATCATCCTTATTTTATAGATGATGAAGCTGGGGGCTACGATGCGGAGTAACCAGAGTTGGGTAAGGTTGTTTGCGTTGGGAAGCAGAGTGGGCTCAAGTCCGTCAACGTCTATGCTGTTCAGACTTGAGCCGTGTCCCCTAAAAGATCCTAGTTGATCCCAGTTTGGGAAACACCAGCCCAAGCAACCAGAATTTCATCTCTGAAATGTCTTTCAAGTCGAAGTTATTACTGTCAAGAAAACTTGACTTTAAAACTGGTGGGGAAAAAAATTAATCATTAAAATTAAAACTCAACATTAGAAAATGTTCCTTGGACTCCAATTTGAGAATGATTAGATTCCTGCCATGGGACACTGGGGGCAGATGAACTAATTAGGAAGAAGTTGTGGGGGGTCTAGGATGAAAAATGTAGGTTTGGGGGGAGGAAGTGGAGAGAAGATGGATTCTAGGCGATGTTGCCCATCTAATCTAGGACTTGAAAGAAGATGTCGTGGCCAGCAGTGGGCAGGGATCTTAGACTCGAGTTTCAGGCTTGGGGAGCTGGTGATGGTGTCATTCCTGAGAAAGGGGAAGGGGATAGGCACAGGGTAAGATACGCAGGTCCGTTTTTGGTTTTGAGTGCGGAGGTGTGTGCATAAAGACGCTTTTGAAACACCAAGATAGTTTGGAATTACAGGAATAATGGCGATTCTATACCAGAGTTCAAGTTCATGCTGTCAGGGTCTAGGCTTCTGACTCAGAAGGAAGGGATCAGAAAGGAACGCTTAGAATTAGAACAAGGACCAGGACGTTAGAACCAGGGGCAAGGAACCTCAGAAGTGAAAGCTGGTGAACCAGTTGTCTCACAGGCATGGGGTAAGGCCCCTGGGCATTTATCCCATCCATGCCTCGCTTTATGGTCTCTCTCAGCTGAAACTTACCATGCTTAATACAAGTGGATCAGAGGAGAAGCCCTTACTGCTTCTAATAGCTGGTGACTCTTGGGGGGAAGGGGTGCACCATGTCATGTTGTGGCCAGCCCCCCTGACTCCCTGCTCTCAGTGACCATGTGTGCCCTTAGGAGAAGCCTAGGAGGAAGTGACCTACTTAACTGAAAATCTGCCTTGGCCTGTTGTTTTGGCTACAGCCTCAGGAGACTGCAGAAAGTCGACGGGCCACAGAAATGTCGAATCCACTGGAGAGTTCCACTGAAATCTCATCAAAAGCCAAATCATACGTACCTAGTCTCCCAGGGTGCAGGGGAAATGACAACAGTGCCTCACTTTCAGCTCCCACCTGTCAGATTTAACATCTCAGTAACATGGCACAGGGGGTTAAAATCATCTTTATATCAATGTTCTGCTACTTTAGCCTGCCTTGCTGAGTTTGCTAGATAACAGACACCCCAGTACATATAAAAGATTGATATTTTCTATTTCAGAGACAATCTGGTTTGTGGGATTAAGCCATTTAAATTGTCATCAGGTTTTCAGGGCCTCTGGGTACAAAACCAAAATAAGGCAAAGGGCTGGAGAGAGAGACAGGGCATTAGTGATGGCTGACAGCGTGCACCAGACACACTGATGATAGTCCCTCATTTGATTCCCAGGCAGGGGATGAAACAGTATTGCTCATTGTTTCAAGGATGAAGTCACAGCGGATCAGAGAGGTTGGGAAACTTGCCCAATGGCACACAGCACAGCTAGCACTGAATTCCTTGGGATTGTGGAAAAGCACTCATGTTAGAGTCAGACCTAAGGGGACCCCAGTTCAGAGATAGCGTTTTGAATTCATTTATTTACCCTCTCCAGTTCCCTCATTTGCCATTGGTGTCAGACTGTGAGCTGGATCCCGGGCATACAACAGTGATTTAAATGGCTCGTCCTTCCAAGAGCTTAGCAATCCCCGAGGGATCAGAAACATAAATGGGTAATCTCCACCTGGGTGGCTAGAACAGAGGAAATTCCCTGGGGATGGTGGGCACTAGCTAGGTGGAAGGGAAGAGCAGATACAAAGGCAAGGCAGTGCAGGGCCCCTGCTAAGTAGGGAGTGTCTGGGGCAGGGTGTGTGTGTATGAGGGGCCCTGTGCCCTGCAGTGACACTTGGCCTCTGACCTGAAGGAACTGGGGCCCGCAGAAGCAGCGACGGTGGGGGCAGGCATTTCTCTTCCTACTCATAAACAGTTCCTGTCAAGCATGACACTGCAATTGTTTTTCTGGAGAAACAGAAGAAATCTCAGTACGAAACCCAATTCAATGAGTCCAAACTCCTAGAAACCCCATGGGAAAGCAATGCCTGAATCCCTTCTAGGAATCATCGCTACCAACACTGTTGTCCTTAGATGGAGGGTTTCCTTCTGCCTTCCAGTGCACCAGCAACACCCCACCGAGAGTATCGGCAATGATGCACACAGCCCAGTGAGGATGGGAGGTCCTGGCAGGTCTGTCCCTGAGCAGTAGACCTTAACCACGGAGCACAAATCCGTCTGATGATACTGCAGAGTTTACAGGCCGACTGATAGGATTAAGAGTCTGGGAATCTAAAACACCAGGAAGCTAATCTGTGGACAGTACATCTGCCCATGGAGACGCAGAACCATAAATGTTAGACTACGTGACTTTTTTATTCATAAAAGAAGTTTTTGGGAAAATCCGACGAAAGTCAGACTCGTTGCTCCAGCTGTGCTAGGGGGCATCTTGCAAAGCTCTCTTGCATACATTACAGGACGTTCATGCCCCGTAAGCAAGTCTCTCCACCTTGAAGAATTGAGTGTCAAGAAAAAGGTCACTTGAGGCAAATATTTTTTTTTCAAATATACTAAATTATGATAAATTTATACTATGCACGTAGTATAATCCCATGTTTAATTTTTAAAATGCATGCACACAGAAACACACACCAGTAACCGCGTGCACAGGTACACACCAGCAGCCTTACTCCTGGGCATTCATTCTATCTAAATGAAAACTTAGGTTTGCACAAAAGCCTACACACAAGTGTTCATAGCCATGCTATGTATAAAAGGCAAAAGCTGGAAAAAGTGACTCCCAGAAGGTTACATGGGTATGATCCCATTTACATCATATTCTTGAAAATGACAAAATTAGAATGGAGGACAGATTGGTGATTGCCAGAAGAAGAGAGTAGGGCTGAGACAGTATTGGGGCTGGCTTTAAACAGGCCACATGCTGAGTCCCAGGGCTGATGGAAAGGTTCTGTATCTCAGCTCTGTGTCCAGAGCCTCTTTGTGCTATTGTGCCTGGTTTTGTGGGATGTTGTCACTGAGAAAAAGCAGATAAAGGGTATCTGGAATCATCCTGTATGACTGCTCACAAACTCATGTGGAGCTGTAATGACCTCAAAACAAAAAGTTTAATTACAAAAAAGTTTAAAAATGCATGCAGAAAATCTGAAAAAAAAAAAAAAATCAGAACTCTAATAATGGATCACGAGCTTGTAGGTGTTTTGGACCTTCTTTATACTTTTCTATCTTTCCCATTTTCTCAAAGTTCAAAACATTTCTAACCTTAAAAAAAAAAAAGTCCAATCAAAATCACTATCAGTGAACATATCTGGATACACCGAACTGATTCGATTCACTTTAAAAATGACTATGGTAGAGCTACTTTCACAAAATCCCGGAAGCTGATACTTGGTTTCTGTGACTGCTCATTGCAGCCACAGGGGAGGAAGCAGAAGCCCTCGCCTCTGTCATGGATCATAGTACCCATCATGAATTCATGAGCCAATAAACGAATGAAGATGGAAATTGAATTGAGAGAGGCATCCCCGGAAATGAAGTTGAATCCAGAGAAAACCCAAACAAGGCCAGCCAGATTTGTGCAAAGGGGTCGAAGTAGAAAGTGGGTGCATTTCCTTTTGGAATGTTCTATGTTCTTCCTTGCACCGTTCCCCCTTCATAGGACTAGATACCTTGTATCCAACCTTCATTTGTGTCACTCTGACTTTTACCTACATCATTTTGTTTAGTTTTTATGATGAATCCGAGTTATTGTTATTAACATTCTTATTTTGCTAGTGGGAGAAAAAAAAATCACCGGCCAGAGCAGGTGTAAGTACCTTGCCCATTTCCCCTAAGCTCTTAGAGGCGTAAATCTAGGAGAAATGAATCCTGCCAGATCTGTTTCCAGTCCTGCAAGGCCATGTTTTGGGCATTACCCCACTCTACCTCTCCTTATACACTGTACCCAATTTGAAACCCAGGACTGTTTATTCCATGCTTCTTGAGTCTCTATGGTGGGACAAGACTGGCTCTGGGGAGCAAGGTAGGCATGCATCTTGCCCTTGGAGACTTTTTGAACCATGGTTTGCAACCCATATTAGGTGTGAAGTCAGTTCAGAGGGTCACAGACGGCGTTTAAAAGAAACAGAATAGAAAATTCCAAGATGCATCAGACAAGTATTTTTATGAAACTGTGTGTATGGTAGTTGACAGGATAAAACATTTCTCTCTCTCTTTTTTTTTAAGATTTTATTTATTTGACAGAGTTCACAAATAGGCAGAGAGGCAGGCAGAGAGAGAGAGAGGGAAGGAGGCTACCTGCTGAGCAGAGAGCCTGATGCGGGGCTCGATCCCAGGACCCTGAGACCATGACCTGAGGCGAAGGCAGAGGCTTAACCCACTGAGCCACCCAGGCAGTCTCAGGATAAAACATTTCTAACTGTAGGTTGTGGTCAAATGAGATGAAAGAGACTGAACTGGGGTCCTAGAGTGGGGGACCCAGAGATGATTTTTAAGCAAGAAAGATGACGGATTAGATAAGCGATTACAGGCTGTCCTAGGATCTAAGAAGATGGTACACACAGCAGAATAAGGAAGAAACTGGCATGGTATCCTTCTCCGCACTGACGTCTCCCGGAGAGGGTCACCTTGGGGCTGAGATCTCAAGGAGAAGCGATGCTTGTGGCCCAGACTCCAGACAGCTGCCCTGGGCAGGGAAGGAACAAAGTAGAAAGAACTGGACCATAGTATCTGACCATCATACAATACAAGTAGAAAATAATAACCCAGATAAAAGCCAACCCCGAGGCCTAGACACCGTCCTCATCCTCACCACCATCACCCTCTTAACTCAGGTCAAATAAGGAAGGACAAAAACTAAATTGCAGAATATTATCATACTGACCTTTGGTTAACCTCTCTTCAGTGTTTTTCTTTGTTTCTAAAATATTTTTATGTTTTATGAAAGGTTTTGTTTATAGGCATTGGCTCGTTCACATCTTTTTTTTTTTTTCTGGTGTCTACCTGGACCTCTGGTTCATTGGCCTTTCTAGACCTTGCTGTCTCAACATGGCACTCTTGACATTTGGACTGAATAATTCTGTGATGTGTACCAGCATTTCTGGCCCTTCCCGACCTGATGCCAATAGCACCCTCCTCTTTCCCCTGGTTCCGATGACCAGAAATGTTTACAGACGTTGCCCCAGATCCAGGGAGCGGAGCAGAGCAGGGGCGCTGACCTGAGAACATTCTAGCAGAAATTCTAGGATAGGGGCTCATGGGTGGCTCAGTGGGTTAAAGCCTCTGCCTTCGGCTCAGGTCGTGATCCCAGGGTCCTGGGATGGAGCCCCGCATCCGCTCTCTGCTCAGCAGGGAGCCTGCTTCCCTTCCTCTCTCTCTGCCTGCCTCTCTATTTGTAATCTCTGTCAAATAAATAAAATTAAAAAAAAAAAAAAAAGGAATTCTAGGATACAGTGAGAGGAGGTTGCCCAGATTGAGAACACCCTCCGTCCCATCTGTCCCATCAGGGGAGGACATGTCACTTTCTTTTTCCTTTCTCTCCAATTGGAAAAGTTTAATGTTATAACTGGGGCTTCTAATGACTTGTAATAAGAGAAGTCTTGTGTTTATCTATCTAAAACTGTTTGTTATAGGGACTCTTGCCCCCACGTGGTGGGAGTTCCCTTGCGATATAGGTGCTGTCCTTTCCTAAGGTTAAACATAAAAGTAGATTGACAGTGGCTCAGCTATTTTTTATTTAATTAATTGACTCCACACCTTTTGAGCTCTCATGTGGAAGTGGACCCAGCATTAGACAAGCCTTCCAAGTCATTTTTCCAGTACTCTTGATTGGTTTCCTTTGTTCTACTCCCATGCTTAACCCAGTCCGTCTTGTGACCACTGGCTTGTATTTCTGTAACAGGAGCTATTTGTTCTGAGGCTGCGTTTTCTCTAAATTGGTTTCCTGTGTATTAATCTTCCATATTTTCCTCCACTTCTTAACCTTACCACCTTTCTCCTAGTATATGCTCCATTAAAGTAACTCCACTTTTTTTTTTTCTGAGTGGGTTTTACGGAATATATTTTGTTACTGTATCTTGACTCTATTTTTTTCCCAAAAAATTCCTGTAAAAAGAATTCCATTCTTTAAACCTAGAGTTTTCCTGCCATTTGGGATTAATTTTGTGTAACTAATATCCTGTTAATTGTTGCACATACCAATGACTTTTGATGCTTTGAGGGACTCTCCTTAAAGAATTCTTGAATAAGATTGTGGGTCTCTGTAATCCTTTGAATTCTTTCTAAATTAAGTCAGGTGCTTATTCAACCACTACACATTAACACACTGAATGCAGGGGGCTGGTTCCATCTCTTGCTTCTGTAGGGTCTCTGCTTTGATATGACCCTATCAGTGAGGCTGTCCTCATATCTGGTATAAAGTAACGCCTCTTGGTACTTGGTCCCTTTACCCTCATTCATGTCTTCATAAACATTCATCACCATCCGTGCTAGATATTTATTTGTGTATTTGATTGTATTTTCTTCCCCCTGTTGGAATGTAAGCTATATTTCCAATGCTTAGACCACGTCAGTAAATATTGGCACGAATATTTCCTTAGTTTTCGAATTTCCTTAGTTTATCGAATACGTACTTAGCACCTGCAGTACGCCATGCACCATTCTAGAATTTTTACACATATTAACCCATCTCTGAAGGGAGGGTTATCCTTGCCTTGCCTTCACAAACACATTTTCTCTACTGTCCTCTGTCTTGGCATAATGTTTCTGTCTTTTCTGTTCATGGTCTCTTGTTTATGTAACTATTCCCTTCCATTATGATTCTGTCTCCTTGAGGCCATGGGAAGGATTGATTCCTGTTCTCTGGATTTGCCCACTCCCAAAATGGGCACGTGGCCACGTTTGACACACAGCGTGCTCCTGAAAACCTGAAGTCAAACATACGAAGGTGGGGAACTCTGCAGTGTGTAGCCGTCCCCTTCAGTGCCGTGTGCCCAGCTCTGGACTTTAGTCCACATGTTGTCTTGTATTCCCGGCGCATTGAAAAAGACCAGTATTTACATATGACATAAATATTTGTGTGTGTGTGATTTTTTAGTCTCTCAGTGTTGTAGGCTGTGTGGTTATTTCCAAAAGTCAGAATCAATATAAATACAGAGGACAGTTTTAGTATTCTAAATCATTTTTATCCTCAAATTCTAGAATTCTCCGTATACTCAGGGACATTTAGTAGGAAGAGTTGTTTCCACATTGGGAAGGATTTGCTGATGATGAGTCTTGGCGGGGCCTGAGCAGTAGATAGTTGTGGTGGCTTTGGTGACTTTTCATCTTTCCTATAAGAACCTTTTCCTGGGGACCTGGGCAATCATTCTCTCCACTGTGTTGGCTGGAGTTTTGAGCAAGCAGCATGAGAGGAGCCTCCTGGTGTGTGCTAGGAGCAGGGAGGGGACACAGGACTCTTCCTAGCACTCCTTGGCTTGCTGGGAGTTCACAGGGCCAAAGTTCTTCTTCTGCCCCCAACCCCACAGTCCCTGCAGATGGAAGACCCAAGTACCAGCCTAGGGGTTAGTGTTTGCAGAAAATCTCCTTGTGGCACCTGGGTGGTTCAGTCAGTTGGGCATCTGCCCTTGGCTCAGGACGTGGTCTCAGGGTTCTGGGATTGGGCCCTGCATCGGGCTCCCTGCTCAGTGGGACATCTGCTTCTCCCTCTTTCTCTGCCCTTCTCCCCTGCTCATGCTCGCTCGCTCTCTCTCTCTCTCTCCCCCGCAAGTGAATAAATAAAACATAAAAAAAGAAAAAAGAAAACCTGCCTGGATTAGCATCATTGGCAAGTAGCAAGCTGGGGAAGAGCAGAGAGTTTTAGCTGCTCACTTCTGGGGTTTTCCAGATTGCCCCAAGACAACTTCAACTCTTGGCCCAAATCTGTTTCTTTAATTTTCATCCACAGTGTTTGAGTTAGAATGGAAGGTCAGTGTCTTAAAAGTGCATCCACACTCTTGGATGTTCCTGCGCAGTTTTCCTTCAATACTTGTTTCTTGGCCGTGGTACCCCCCACCCTGCACTCCCAGGCCTGCCCTACCCTTTGGGTCCTTACGTGGCGGGGTTGGCTGCCTTGCGAGGAGGCAGGGCCGCCAGGGCTGGCGCATCTCCTGGTGGATGTCTGCGCCCAGGGAGCAGCTGGGGAACGTGGCTGGCCTTGAGAAGAGACGGTCGGCTCTCTGTCCTTGGGTTGAGCAGCTTCCTGAGACTGGTTTTGGCCAACTCTTGTGGTTCATGTGGCAGAAATGCCACTGCTGAAGTTTTATTTTTTCTCTAGAAAAATAAAACGTGCCATTTTTCATGACTTCTCAAAACCATTGGATTGGTACTTTGGCTTCCCTTAGTGTGTCATTCTCTTTTGCAATAACATGCTATTTGTTGCCATGTAGGCAAGTGGTCGATATTTAAAAACAGAATTCCCCCAATCAGGAAGTTCTGCAGATACTGTTCCAGAAAGTCGTCGTGTGTATGTGCACATGGGAAGGACGTGTGCGTGTGAAGACTGTGCATTTTCCATGTTCTTCAGGTCCTCTTATATCTTCGTGTTCTTTAGAGATGAACGTTGGAAAAGTGTAAAATGAATAATTATGGAGTAAACTCCGTCATCAAATGATTTTGTTATGTACATGAATTTGCATGCAAAGCTGGCCAAAATTTGATTAACAGGTGCAGCTGACTTAGTACGGTGGATCCTCTACCAAATCAGTAGCGACAAAAAAGCAATGAGTAGATTTTAGAAGTACATGCAGATTGAGTGATCAGTCTTAGCCGCATCTGAGTTCGTCTTGTTCGCCCTAACACACGTATGTGGTCCTCATCAGTGGTCTTTGGAATGTTAAGGAAGACAGGTGTCAAGCAAGCAAACTGATTTGATTTTAAATCCAAGAAGGGATTTAAGGATATTTTTAACATATTCCAGTGACGATGTGTTCCAGCCTTTGAACAGAGGCATATGTGAACAACTAGGGCTATGGTGAATGGAAGAGCTGTTAGGACAAAGCTTTGAAATATATCGTATGATCTCGTGTGAGACATGACACAACGAAGCCAAACTAGTTTCTTAAAGTTTGGTTACAGTTTCTAAACTGTTACCGATTTATAGCAATTGGAGGAATACGTGGGGAAGTGAACCGCAAATTGATGATTTCTGCGATTCCCGAGGGATGGCTAATGCTTGAACTCGTGTCTTTGAGGAGTATTTAATTACAGTCGTCAAATAATCGCTTCCTTTGAATGTAGGTAAGTGGCACAGAGAAAATGAAGACGTTCTCTGCAGTAACACTCTTTATTGGCCAGTTCAGGATTCTGTTGCTGAAATTGTGCTGAGATTGTACTTTAAGGTGGGAAATGTCTGGGGAGACTGTCCACTGCTGATCGCTAAACGACTGAATCCATTCTGCCCGTCAGGTGTTCACGTACAAGCAGAGCACAATTACGCACCAGAAGGTGACCGCTATGCACCCCATGAATGAGGAGGGCGTGGATGACATGGCCACTTTGACGGAGCTCCACGGGGGGTCCATCATGCATAACTTACACCAGCGATATAAGAGAAATCAAATATATGTAAGTTCCACTTGAATTCTCTATAAAAATCCCTCAAGTCTGAGTGAATGTTAATTTTTGTTTTCAAAGGGTATTTCCTGCCTTCTGAGAACCTGTCCAGTTCACCTAAGTAAACCTGTGTTTTCGGGAGTTTTGCCAAATTAGAAACGTGGCCTAATAAGTCATGTTCACATATTTATTGCCTTGATTTTATTAGAGGGGAATACTTTCATTGAAGGGCGATTTGACCTCTTCTGATGAGTGCATTCTGTTTTGTTAAGTGTTCTACAAAGAAGTCACCAGAAAGGTTGTCTTCCTCAGTTAAGGGTTGGGGAGGGGTGGGGGGGGAATGTGGATTTGCAAGTAATAGTACCTTGAGGTCCAGCTTTTATCTCCTTTTCTTGATTTTTCTCCTTTTATGGATTTTCACATTTTTTTTTTCTGGCTCTGGAGCCCCTCCAGGGGAATATTTGGATTCAGGGAACCCATCTTTCTTATTTGTAGGATTGCTATTTCAAAGGGAGACATGGCCATAAAAAGCAGGCATGCACATTTTTCTCTCAACTTTTGTGAAATATGACTATATCTCTGTTACAAGAGTAATATTTAGATATTTCAAAAAAATCATTTCTATAATACATAATTACTTTTTGATATTAAAGTACATGTATTAGTTTATCTGTCAAGATTGGCCTGGAGATTTTATCTTTTTCATCCATCTGTTCCTAAGTCCTTATAGTAAAGGGCCCAAGTGCTTACATATGTTTTTTTCTTGTCAAGTTCAAATTTATAGGTTTGGTTTTTGTTTTTTTTGTTTTTTTTTGTTTTTTGTTTTTTGTTTTTACTACATTGGGAACTAATGAAATACTATATGTTGACTAACATAATTAAGAAAAATACCCCAAATTAAAATGAAAGTTAAATAAACTATTTTAATATTTTAAAAACCTCTTGTTCTTTTCAGTAATTTTTCTTCTTCAACAATTATACTTAATTTTGCCTATACCTTGCTGATTTTGATGAACGACGCAGCCTTTACAGCAAGCTAGTAGGTGCTAACAGAAACTCAAGGCCTGCTTAGTACTCTCGTTTCTCTGATTTACTTACCCTTAGACTGGAGAGGAGAGCTGGGAAATGAGGAGGAATGAGTTACTTGTGGGTTTAATGCCTCATTTTCCTCTGCTTCTTATGTTGCGAAAGTGTCATTTTTGCCAGATTGACCTATTGTTTGCCACATGTTCTTAAGCAACCCTATGGAGAGAAATGCAGTGGGATTCTAGCTCTCTGGCTTAGCCTGCTCACACGGTCTCTAGATTACAGTATTTTCCATATGTTCTTCAGGAAAGGTAACGTTCACACGTGTTTACGAAGACGTGGCTTTCTCTTCTGTGTTGTACACGTGCTGGGAGAACTCTGCTCAG
The DNA here is from genome assembly GCA_004024625.1 of Mellivora capensis. Taxonomy (NCBI): domain Eukaryota; kingdom Metazoa; phylum Chordata; class Mammalia; order Carnivora; family Mustelidae; genus Mellivora; species Mellivora capensis. The sequence continues at coordinate 91,644 of PISX010003995.1, forward strand.
TTCCAAGGTCAGAAATCTCCAAGGGTGACCGTGGCCTCCCGCCTTCCCGGGGAGGAGCCACTACCTGCGCCCAGGCTGCCGTACCTGGGTACCGAGTGTGACTTGGTGCTGCTGCCGAACTGTGTTTACCTAGCAAATGCCTTGCTTAGTTTTTCAAGGATGGACTTTGTCTTTGCTTTTTCAATTTATTTATTTATTTTTTTTTAAGATTTTATTTACTGGATAGATAGGGAGGGAAACAAGCCAGCGGGAGAAGCAGAGGGAGAGAGAAAGGGAGAAACAGACTCTCCGCTGAGCAGAGAGCCCGACGCAGGGCTCGATCCCAGGACCCTGAGATCGTGACCTGAGCTAAAGGAAGATGCCCAACTGACAGCCACCCAGGCACCTCCGACCTTGTCTTCCTTGAGCCAAGGACATTCCCAGGCACCTGGTAGTTGTGTGAGAAATGTTTGTAAAACACACGCCAGACGTATTAGAAATAACATCCTAGTAGATGATGAAATGTGAAGCTAGATTTATGATTTCTTCGTGGGTATGTGTGTCTCATAGATGCGTATTTCAGAACTCGCCCTCTTCTATCTTTCGGGGCAAGTTCTTATTCTACATTTAATAATCAAGGGAAAGTCAGTCCTTTAGAAGGGGGAAAAAACTATCCAGATGGTTTAAAAAGCAGAACCTTTTAAAAGTTTTTCTCTCCCTCTTTTCGTGATGATGTTAAACCTGATAGCTAATTTGCCAAATAAAGCCTGTGAATAGGGTCTTAGGTGTCTTCCCCCCCGCCCCAGAATGAAGATCTGAAAAAACACGGGACTTTTGTACCTCCAATTTGCAGGGCAATTCAGTTAATGATGCCCTTCTATGCCTGCCTTTTGAGACTTGGATAACTGTATTATCATAAAGCAGCCCCTCAATTTTCTTATCCTCGCTGATGCTGTTGGCGGTGGCTTCTAGCACTCCTCAGGCTGTGACCCATCAAGACAAAACCAGCACCTGTCAGAGACACCATGGTGTTCTCCCTTTTATCCCTGCTCTGAGTAATGCACATCTAGAGCTTTAAAAAAGAAGGAAATTACTTGTACCAGAAATGCATTTTCTCTGGCTGGCCTAGACAATTGCGGGAACTATAGCAACTGAAAATACCAGGTCGTGTCCTCTGGTTCTGTAGGTCACAGTCTGACTGGGGTCTTGCCAGCCTCAATCCAGGGTTGGGAAGGTCAGTGCTCCTTTTTGGAGGCTCTAGGGTATGATCTGTTTCCTGCTCCCGCTAGTCATAGGTGCAGTTACAGGACTGAGGTCCCTGTTTTCTTGCTGGCTGTCAGCACAGGGCTGTTCCTCGCTTCCACGGGTTCCCTTCCTTCCACCTTCAAAACCAGCAGCGGTAGACCGAGTCTCTCTCATTTTTCCAATCTCTCCTTCCCTCCTCATTTCTGTCTGCAGCCAAGACTTCTCCTAGCTTTTAGGGATCCCTGCGATCAGATAGGGCCCACCTTGATAATCTCCCTGCCTCAGCATTTCCAGCCTTAATCACATCCTCAAAGTGCATTTGGCCCAGACATCCAGGGGCACGTTTTTCTCCCATAGGTGGCCTCCTTTGAGGTGTGTTATGGAGGAGGAGTCCCCGTGGGTCTTCTCCCACACTCTGGATCTTGCATAATTTCCTCTGTTGGCTTTCTGGTCCTAGTTAGCAGGTTACACAGCTTGCTGATGAGACGACCCATCTCCAGGTAGAAAAGGTTGCTGCCTTGTGCTAAAAAGGACCACTAGCTTTTTTTCTCCTTGGGGACCACCCTTACTGCCTGAGAACTTTACCAGACCCCAGTACGATATTTCTCCCAGCCATTACCATGCCCCATTAAAATGGGGTAGACAGCTGTAAAGAGAGAAAATGCTCAGAGTAGGCAAATCCGAGTTGAGCATGCTTTTCCCCACTCGCCTCCACTTGGGCTCTGTGTTAATAATTTAATCTGTGTGTCAGTTTTTTATTTTTCTGAAAGGTCAGATGTCATAACCCCCATATCTGACAGGACTGTTTTAAAGTCAGGTGGCGAGTGAAAGCTTCTAGAACCTTTGTAGCTTTCCTGTATCTTAATCGTCTGTACTACCAGGTGTTTATTTATCAAGCTCCTGCCCAGAACTGGGTCCTTCAGGGCAGAAACTGAATGGATTTCTCTGTCAGTGTGGCGGTCTGCATGATCCTGGCCTTGCCACTGGTGCTTTAGGAATCGGACCCCTGGTTAGAGCAGCTCTACTCTTTACATAGTTGCCCTGCCTGAGTCCCTCCCTGTCTTCTGCCCTAATGCCGGATTCCTTTCCTGGAACTTTGGGTTCTGGGTTCCCGAGACTCCGCCTCGTCCTTCCCATCCTCTTGTGACTTCCCGGCACTACAGCTCCCAGCCTGGGACCTCATCCCACACTCCACCCTGAGCCTCTTTTCTACGGGCTTCCTGCCACAGGAGCTGTTCCCCTATGGCCTCTCCTTGGGAGAGGATCTGGTGAGGGTCCCCTGTTCTTCTCTCTCCTCCCACCACCCATGAGAACAGGTGAGGACAAGTCCGTGTACCTGTTAAGTTCCTAAAGACTCAGAGAGGAGGAGCAGAGCATGTGCTTGTGGGACAAAGAGGGAAGAGATAGGGAGAGGTAACCTCTAGGTGGGCTAGACAGCCCGAACTGGCCATGAAAAGCCCGGTGGGGGGGACGGGAGAGGCAATAGTGACACTTGAGAGATAAGGGTTGGTTAGAACAGAAGGCTAAGGACATGGAGAGACACGTTTGGATTCAGTGTGACGGACTCCGTGAATTGGGCGCAGTTGCTCTGCTCACGGAATCTGCTGCGTGTGTGAGGGAATATTGAGCCAGTTGGCCAGGACAGGAAGGCTGGGGTCAGCACACCCTTAGAGCAGTGATTCTCAACCAGGTGATCCTGTCCCCAGGGGCCATTTGGCGCTCTCCGGAGGCATTTCTGGTCACCCGGCTAAGGCGGAGGATGCTAATGGTATCTAGTGGGTAGAGACCTAGGGTGGTGGCGACCTCCCACGGTGCCCAACAAAGCATGATGTGGACGGAGATGTCAGTGGTACCAAAGGTTGAGAAAGCTCGATTTGCTTACAGTCAGTCAGCAACGTTTGGGCTGGGGGCGTGTAGAAAGCACCCCATCTTCGTGAGAGGTTTCTGAAGAGAGAGCTTACCCGAGGTAAAAACTTAAAGACGAGTCGATAGGGAAGTGGTGTGGTGTCGACTAAGAAGGGACGATTGGCGGAGAGGAATGTTGCGAACACGCCAGAGCGAAGAGTTGAGGGCTTTAGCCCAAGGTGCAGGGGGTGGGAAGCGAGGGAAGAGGGGGGAAGCGCGGGGAGGGAGGGTTGGTTTTCATGACTCCCAGCCTTGCGAAGCTACTGGCCGTGAGAACGTGGCCCTGGTAGTCCTGGCAGCTCCTCCAGGAGAGGAGCGTGGGGAAGACGAGTTGGTTTTGGACGCCGGTCTTACTGTAGTCTCTGGAGCCTGGTTCACTTCAAATTGTTATGTCCCCAGCATCTAAACACAGTGTTGACAAGAGCCGACGAGGTTTCCCTTGTCCAGAACGTAAGCTCCGTGTCCGCCCAGCGGGCTCCGCGGTGCGGCAGTTTGGATTTCCGCCCAGGGGAAGAGGAGCACGGGGTGTCCATTATAGGGTTTGTCGCGCTTCGGGTCAGTTGCAGGGGGGAGCCTCCTGTCCCCGCCTCTGAGGAGCCGTTCCAGACCACATCACCGACAGAGCCGCGGGCAGCGCCAGAGCTTGTCTGCAATTAGGGCGCCGGGGACGGCTCCAGAGGGCCCCGTGCTCCGGTCCACCCAGCCCGCCGGATCGTCTGTCGGTCTTCCCGAACCAGCGGTGCAGAGACCAGAGTCAGACGAGCCCCTCTGAAGAAGCTGGGGCCGTGACGAAAGATAAAATGCGTGTGTCAGCCCAGAAGAGCCCTCACAGCTCGTGTACTTTTAGGTCTTGCCAAAACATCGTCCCTTTGGTGACGTGGCGGTCCACACCGACTCCGCAGATGTGTTTGGTGACGATCCTGAATTACCTCGGGAGCCTGCTGCTTTCTGTGAAGCGTAATGTGTTCCCCGCAGCCGGCCAGAGACCTGTTGGCAGAGCCGGCAGGTGAAGGGGAGACCCTGGGCCGCCGACGGCCGTTGGACCGGACGTGGGATGGACTTGACCGTCTTGGACGTGCCCGTCTAAATCTGCATCTCATTTCCTGGAGCTGAGTTTTCCCCAAGCAGACTTGTTTTGGATTTATTTCCGTCCCTTCCCAAAGCCAGTGTCGAGTAACAGTGGCCTCTTACGGGGACCGGGATGGCCTGGAAACGGGATGGCGGGCGGCCTGGGCACGGGCCTCGGACCAGGAACAGCTGAAAGCAGTGTGGTCTGTCAGGGACCTTTTTTCACATGAGATCGAGACCGGTGTTGCCAAGAGATGATTGTAACCATCTGTCTGACTCTGTTTATTTTTAAACTTCACCAAACATTCATGCTCTTGTGGCTACTCCCACATCAGCACACGATGGCGGCAATTAGGAATGTTGCTTTTACAATTTCTTTTTTCTTCCTTTCCTGCCTCTCTTTTAGGTCTCCTTCTGGGTCAGATTCCTTTCAACAAGGGGGGAGTTTTAATCAGAAATGTACTCAAATTAAATGGAAATGTCACTTCTAAATTTCAGAGCTTGACTTCAGTAACAACTGGACTTACCTGTTGTCATCTAGTTTTCAGCCAACGTGAAGGCTTAATGTTTTTTTTTTAATTGTTTAAAAATGTTTTAAAATTCTTTAGTTGGATAATGATGGCAAGCAGTTTTTTTGTTTTGTTTTTGTGTAGTAGTAGGTTTTTATGTAGTAGTTTTTTTTACGTAGAACGTAGTGGACATAGAGCACTAGAACCCAGTTAAAACATGAATTTTTTTTGGTGGATTTGTCCTCAAATCACATTACCCACCCCCCCCAGCTGTCTACATGGATGCAGCCCTGCTTGTGTGCCGGGGTGAGTGCTAAGCTCCAAGGATGCAAAATTACTCTTGTTCACAGTAATTGTTCCTTGAAAGATTAGATGAATGAAAGGCACTGCCCCTCCAAGACCTCACAGTTCACTGGGGAAGGACACAAGCAAGCCATTGACAATTGCTCAGGGTGACAGTGAGTGTGATGAAAGTACTCGGGACGTAATGAGCATCCAGAGGAGGAAAGAAGGAAGGGGTCAGAGAATGGTTGCCAGCAGAGGCACTGGTCATGCTGAGTTTTGATAGGGGAATTTGACCAAGAGGGAGGCTGGCTCACTTCTAGCAGATCAGCATGTGCGAAGACACAAATGAGCGGGGGGGCATTGTCCAACTGCAGGACATTCAGGATGCTGAAATGGGATATGCTGCTGTCTGGCAAGATGGTCAAGAGCAGGTGAGGAAGGGCTCCGTGTATAAGTGGATGAGGTTGAATATACTTGTGACGCTTGTACGGGACAGCTTTAAACGCGAGTTCTGGGAGAACTCCCTCTGGCTGCAGGGTGATTGGTGAGTGCGGGGGGCATCCCCGTCTAGGACCAGCAAGCTAGGTGGGAAATGATGAGGTTCTAAACCAGTCCGGGGAGAGTTTGAGTATGAAGGATACTGAGAGGGAGAAGGAAAGTGTTTGATAGGGCTTGGGGGCAAATAGGCAATGTCTGCAGGATGACTCCCAGATTTCTGGATTAGCCATTTGGGGTGACCATAGTGCTTTGGTCAAGATGCCACGAAGTGAGGGGGGCCTGGGTGTGTCCGTCAGTGAAGTGTCTGTTCTTGATTTCGGCTCAGGTCATGATCTTAGGATTGTGACGTTGATCCTGTGTCGGGCTTCACACTCCGCACGGAGTCGGCTTGAGGTTCTGCCTCTCCCTGTGCCCCTCCCCCAACTCGTATGTGTGCACTCGCTCTCTCGCTCTCTCAATAAATAAGTAACATCTTCAAAAAAAGAGATGTCACTAAGTGAGAAGAAATCGGTGTTTTGGGGAGCTCAGCCTTGCCCATGTGAGTCAGAGCTAGGGGCCATCGGAATGAAGATGTCCGTGCCCCGCTGGGCATGTGTATTTGTGGGCGTGTGGATGAAGCTCCATCCAGGATAAAGATACTGCTGTACAGAGCTGAGATGATCCAGAGGGAAGGAAAGGAGGGGATGGTGAATGAGAGATAAATATGGCTTACGATTCCCCCTTCTTAAGTTTTTGCTTTAGGAAAGTATGGCGCAGCGCTGACTTGAGCGGATTTTCCTAGTGCGTGTCAGTTGTACCTGTTTCCACATCCAGCCACGTTCACGATCCCATGATGAAAAGCGGTTGTGGTTTTTTATTTTCATTAACAAAAACAATAAATACCCCTGATTTATGTAGTCCTCTCACTATATAGGTGACAGAGGGTGTGTGTTTATGGCGGAACAGAATCCCTGAAGCAGTGTTTCAGGGAAGGTAGCTCCAGTCTGGGGACCTCTTGGGTTCTGATGACCAAACCTTGTTGCGTAGACCCTTCGCTCCCATGGTTGAATAGTGCCTTCCTAACCGTGGCACGGAGCCCTCTGTATCCCAAAGCAGAGAGCACCTGAGGCCCCCTGGGTCACTTTTAGTTTTCTGAGTTCTACCTGTTCCTTTGGTTGGGGGGGGTGACCCACTAGGCATTACACCCTGATGTCTTTTGAAAATCTTGAATTGGTAGACTTTGGATTGAAGAAATGCAGGGAGTTTCTTCCAACATTTTTTTTTAAGCAACATGTGCTACAGCTGTTTCAGATTATTAAAGCAGGCAAGGAAATGTATTTTTTGTTGAGATATGTGGAACTTTTCTGACTAGAAAAATTTGTTATGTGCTTCGAAATAGAACATCCTCTCTGTTTCTGAAAAGCCATTCAAATGACCAAGCTCTTTATTCTGGTGGAATTTGAATCCGATATGAAGAGGCCGGTACCTGGTCCAGCCTCATGTTTGAGAGCTTCATGTGTCCAGAGTCTGAAACTGCATGACGTCATCATGGCAGTTTCAGAAACAGTAGAAATTCCTTTTTATGGAGGGATAAATGGTACAACAACGTAATGAATATGCCTCACAGCTCTCGGGATTTCTTACCAAGTGATCTTTGCTTCCCTTGGTATTTAATTTACAACAAGGCTCTTTGACCTCCTTCGCTTGCCAGTCACTATTTTTATTTATATTACATTTGAACTTGGCTAATTGTGAGTCTCTTATCCGTTTGTTTTAGCAATACAGTAACCCATGCAGAGTGGTATGTTTTAAGGTAGTGGGGGAAGGATAAGATGTCCTTGGCCACAATTATTTTTGCTAATAGACCTCTTGGATTTCACCTGATTTGTCCTCCTTTGAATAAGCTATTAGGGACAACTGCTGTTGTCGTTGCCATGTTGTTTTACACTTCTGTTTTACGGAGGTTCGAAAGTGCCACTTGGCACGAACACGGGCACCGACAATGAAAACTCAGTAAGTAACTGAAGCCCCTCCCCCACCCCAGCTTCTGTAGGTGTTAGGAGAATGATTTGTTAGGACTCAGGCTGTTCGCTCACCTTCTGGGAGCCACTCAGACTGTCTTCTCAGATATCCCAGTTGAGTGACCCTGAAGATGGTGGGACTTGTTGGAGGGCTCGAAGCGGGAGGGTTGTCATCTTTTGAGTCTCATGGGTCAAGCGTGGAGCTTGGACTGAACATGCAAGTCCACTTTGGAAATCAGTAAGGAAGGCAGCTTTTATGAAAATCTGAGTGAGGCCGAGGTAGGAGTTGGAGGGGAAGGACATAGAGTCTAGAGTTCATTGAAAGTGGAACGAACGTGCAAGACATAGAGTCATTGGCCCCTGGTGATGAGCTGGACAGAGTCTGAGAAAATTCCTGTTCCATTCGTGGGTGAGCGGTGGAGAGGGCTACCATAGACCCCCAGTGTGGCATACTGGGAGCCCAGGTTGCTGTCCTTGATCTCACTCACTGGTGCTGTGACAGTAGGGGCAGCACTTAACCATTCCCTTGTCTGTCAGAGGAGGCTGAACAGTGGCCTTTGGCCTCCCCACATCTCAAGGTTGTGTTGGAGCAGGTGAGGGCTGTGAAGATGTATCTATGTGGGTCGGATTGTCCTCTGTGCCCCCCAATTATGAAATGTCAGAGAAAGTTGGTTTGGGAATATGCAGGCTTGTCATTTAAAATCTGGTGACAAGCCTTTTAATTAATGACTTAGGCCATTAGTGAGAAGGTGAAGTAGTAAAGCTCATGCATTCATGCTTTAAGAGCCTAATTAACCTCTGGTACAAAATGGAGGTCTTATATTAGGCATTTTTAAAATTAATTGATTATTAAATTTTACTTAAATTCTAGTTATAAAAAGGCATTTTTAATGCTAAATGAGACAAGGTTTCCTGTAATCGTAAAAAATAAAAATAAGGATGCCTGGGTAGTACAGTTGGTTAAACGTCTGACTCTTGGTTTTGGTTCAGGTCCTGATCTCAGGGTCGTGAGATCAAGCCTGGTGGTGGGCTCTACATACAGTGTGGAGTCTGCTTGGGGTCTCTGTCTGCCCCTCCCACTCATGCTCTCCCCTTCTCTAAAATAAATAAAACTTTTAATAAAATAACTTTAAAAAATTTTAAAAAATGTGTTCTCTGTGTATACCAGACACACATTTTATATATTCTTTACTCTTTTTCTTCTTTTTTTTTTTTTAAGGTGTCATATTATTGAGTTTAGTTCAAATTAAGCCTGGTTATTTGCTGCCCCCATGTTTGGGAGTCCATTTGTTGAATTTACTGTCATGTATTTATTAATATTTGAGCTCTAATTAGATTATTTTGTCCCTGAAAATCTAAATGCCTTTTGCCTTCTCCCTTACTAAACAGTCTGTTATTTGTCACTGGAATATTTTTGTTTCTTAATTTGGGTTAAAATTTGAAGGTACGTGTCTGAAAACGGAGTGTGATGCTTCTTGTTATTTACTCTTAATTCTGTGCTTGTTTTCAGGTCTCCTTGATATTATAAAAAAGAGATTAACATACTCTATCAATACCAAACTTCGCAATATCAGTATCTTTTTAATTTTTAAAATGTGTAATTGTCACCAAATACGTGCAAACTTTGTCATCTTAACCATTTTGAAGTGTATAGTTCAATAGTGTTATGTACGTTCACATTGTTGTGAACCTTTTAGAACTCTTAAATCTTCCAGAACTGAGTGGCTCATTCAGTTGAGCGTCTGACTCTTGGTTTTGGCCCAGATCCTTATCTCATGGGTCATGGGATTGAGCCCCATGTCGGGCTCTGCGTTCAGCCAGGAGTCTGCTTGAAGAATCCCTCCCTTTGCCCCTTCCCCCACTCATGTGTGCACCCTCTCATGTGCACGTGCTCTCGCTTTAAAAAAAAAATCTTAGAAAAAAAAGAAATATAAGATCCCCATCCCCACTCATGCCAGCCCATGACAGCTGCCATTCCACTTTCTGTTTCTATGAATTTGACTACTCTAGGTACATGATTTCAGTGGAATCATACAACATTTGTCCTTTGGGACCAATTTATTTCACTTAGCTTAATGTCTTTAAGGCTCATCCATGTTGTGTGTGTGTCAGAATTTCCTTCCTTTTCAAGACTTAATAGGACTCCACAGTATGTGTATACTACATATTACTTAGCCATTCTTCCTTTGATGGATACCTGGGTTGCTAACACCTTTTATCTATTGTGTAATATTTTTTAAAAATCCTGGAGGGTACCTGGGTGGCTCAGTGGGTTAAGCCTCTGCCTTCGGCTCAGGTCATGGTCCCAGGGTCCTGGGATCGAGCCCTGCATCAGGCTCTCTGCTCAGTGGGGAGCCTGCTTCCTCCTCTCTCTCGGCCTGCCTCTCTGCCTACTTGTGATCTCTCTCGTTCTCTGTCAAATAAATAAATAAAATCTTTAAAAAAATAAAAATAAAAACCCTGGAGAATATGAAGTTGGAAAAACCATTCTTCACTCAGTAGGAATACAGCAAAGAAAATAAAGTGCTTGGAGAACATGGATTTAAGGAAAAACTTGAACAGATTCAAGACCTGTTATAAATATGTGTAGGTTAGCTCTCTCTGCTTAGAATATTTAATATGGCCTGAACTGGAGGGATTTTCTCTTTTCTTACATTATATATTTTATATGTTAGAAGTCTCTACCACAGAGTAGGAAGGACCCCAACAGGAGTACCTGCATTCTTAGAGCCACGTTGGAATGTCCCCATATACCACTAAGTGCTTGATCTTTTAAAATCTGGTGCAGCTATTTTAGATTTAAGTGATCTCTCTGCACCTGGCAGGAAGGCTCCTGAACATTATGGGGACAGAGGAATTCAACTCTTCATCTGGCCTAAAGATATGCAGGTGTTCAGGGGGTGTGAATGGTCACATAATTAAGGACAGGCACCTGCCAAAGTGCTCTTTTTTTTTTTAAATATTGTATTTATTCATTTGACAGAGACCACAAGTAGGCAGACAGGAAGGCAGAGAGGAGGAAGCAGGCTCCCTGCCGAGCAGAGAGTCTGACTTGGGGCTCAATACCAGGACCCCAGGATCATGCCCTGAGCCGAAGGCAGAGACTTTAACCCACTGAGCCACCCAGGCACCCCCAAAATGCTCTTATCTTAACCTTAAAGCTGAAAGTTTTAAGCAGTTGAAATGCAGGTCATTTTGAATGTGTGTCTTTATTTCATGCATTATGTGGCATGTGCAATGCAAGTAGAGTAAAAGCCTGGCTTGGTATCTTCCTTTTAACTATACAGCAAAGTCATCTCTTACCTGCAGACTCTTCCAGCACCTTCCGCCATTTCTCCAACACCGCAGTCTCAGAAGGAAAAGCCTGCAGCCTTTTATTCAATGGAGATTTGGAGCCCTGGGGTGCATGGGAAGGCTGAGAAGCTGCAGTCTGGAGGAGCCATTGGGAGCTCAGGGTCTGGGCTTGGTGTTGGTGGAGACAGAAGACCGGGTCTGCCTCATTCAGTGTGGGTGTCATTGTTACAGGCTGAGAGACTGAATAAGACCAAAAAAATCCTTTAAAGCATAGATTAGGTACACTCACCTGGTTTTGAAAACACAAAGGCACATGCTGTACATTTTCAGAAGTTTTCCATCAAAATGGAGAAAATCAGGCTTTCTTGCATAAAGTGGTGAAAGTCTATTTTTAGTAATATTTACACAGAACTTGTAATTTCTCAACAATGTATAATAAGGGACCACATGGTCTTCATGGCAGTTGACGAGATTGAAAGATGAGGAACGTATTTTCAACATCTTGTTGGGGGAAGTCAGACCCGAAGATCAATATTGTTTTAGGAAAAGCGTCCAACCACCAGAGCCATGGCAGTTCTTTGGCATGAATAGTGTCTTATAACTAAACCAACTTTGGATTTTTGTCTTTCACGGCAAATTATGTGCCTTTCGAGGTTCTTGGTGAAGGCGTTCTCTTTCACGGTATGCATGGTTTTCTTCTGTCTTGAAGTCAGGATGGTAACTCAACAATGGAGCAACCTGTAGATGTGTTGGAATGATCTTGTGAGCCAGAGACACTGTGGGGTCTCAGCCAACAGGCCAGAGACACTGTGGGGTCCCAGTCAACAGGCCAGCTCTGACTGCATGGCAGTGACTGGGCTGAAGGGGGAAAAAAATCTCATGATACATTAGTGGGTCCACCAGGCATGACAGCCAGTTCTGCAGGGTGCCACTGAACGTCTGGCTTCATCCTCTAGAATCCCTCCCTTGGCCCCTTTCCCCACTCATGTGTGCACACTCTTATGGGGTAGAGACTGGGGAGGGGACACGTGTGTGCTGTTGGTAACTACCACAGCCACCACACACATTGTTGTTCAGAAGAACCACTTTATAGCTGTTGCACTGGACAAAGTGTGATATATATTACTTAAAAAGAAGACCAGGCCTATGACCATTTTGGATGTTCCAGCTTCAACTTTGCTAACAAGCATTTAATGCCCTTGAATTTGCTGCCCCCCTACAAAAACCATGTCCTCCACACTTCCGGGATGAATGATCTCTTAAGCCACGTTGTATGACCAGTGGGGTTGCCCAACCAGGATGTGGTAGTATGAGGTTTTGACCAAAATAATCACTTTCTAAGTAAAGCTCTTGTGGAAATGTTATGACACTCTTTATGAGTAAATCAATACTTTTTTTAAAGAAAGGCTTATCTCCCCAAATTTAAGAACAACCATACAAACATGTTATGACAAGGTGTGCAAAATTTTTAAGACACAGGCTGGGCATATCATTTTTTTAAATTTTGGGTTTTTTGTTTTGTTTTTAAATAAGCTCCATGCCCAATGTGGGGCTTGAACTCACAGCCCAGAGATCAAGAGTTGCAAGCTCTACTGACTGAGCCAACCGGGTATCCCAAGGTATATCATTTTTTTTAAGTGTGTTAATAATGGGTTAATATCCCAGGATTAATGAAATTTAGTTCTTAGCTTAATACCTTGTGACTTTAAAATTTTTTTTTTTGTAACCGAGAAAGAGGATTGTAGTGTGCCTATCTCGCTGTTTTAAGAGGGGAGGCATTAAGTGTCCTGATTTCTGCCAAAGTAGGAAAAAAGTAAGACCATATATGAACAGAAAAAAATGGTTTTTTTTTAAGTTTTGATTATTTCCGGATTATAAATAATAATCGGGGAAGCTGGATGTCTCAGTCAGGAGAGCATGCAACTTTTGATCTCAGGGTCATGAGTTCGAGCCCCACGTTGGGTGTAGAAATTATTTAAAAATAAGCAAACTTTAAAAAAATCCTTAAAAAAAATAATCCTACAGTTACCAAAAGGTAGAAGCAGGTCTGACATTTTAGACAAAGTAATGGAAGGGGCTAGACACCCAGAGCCTCAAGCACTGCCTGCCTGCCTGGTTCACCCCTGCAAACAGTTGACATGAAGGAAGGCACCAGCGCCTGTGGTCAAAGCATTGATGGAAGACGAGTGTGTCCTCCAGGGAATCAGATGGTTCTCTGTTTTCTTTAGAAGTAGGACACACCTTCCCCAGAGGAAAAAGCAGTTTCCATCTTTCTTTATGGCCAGATCTTTCCCACAGTGCCCTGGTTGGGGAAAATGAGCTTTCTGGCAAGCTGAGGTTTCCAAAGACCTGAACATGTACCCACTAATGCACTCTTTCTTTTTCTTTTTTAAATGGAGGTGAGCTTACCATCACAGAAAATTAACCATGTTAAAATATGCAATTCAGTGTATTTAGGACATTCACAATGTTATACAGTCAGCCTCTTGTCTCCTTCCGAAGTATTTCATCACCCCAAATGGATATCCTGTAGCCACTAAGCAGTCCCCCCCCCCCACTGCCCATTTTTGCCTCCTCCCCCTGCTGTAGTAACTACCCTAGCCTGTCTTTATGGGTTTACCTTTTCTGGATATGTATGGGAACGTCGGTGTCCAGCTTCCTCACCTTGATGTGATGCTGCCAGGGTTCATCCCCACAGTAGCAGCCTAGATATTTTATTGCTTTGTGGGGCAGAATAATAGTCCATTGTATGGGTGCACCACACCTGGTTGACCCGCCCATTGGGTCATTGACATCTGCATGTTTTGACCTTTAGGCTGGTGTGAACAGTGCTGCACTTGTTTTTAGTTCTTTGGGCTAAGTATCTAGCCCAATCACATGTCATTCGTCATGTGATAATAACTCTTGTGTTTTTAAGCTTTTTTTGGTTCAGATATTTCTAAAATGTAAACTCCTTACGTTTGAAGCTTGTTCCATGGAGCATATGATACTTTGCTGGGCGTTCCTGGCAGTCCCTGTGACTGTAATGAGTACAGATTGTCACAATGTGGTACAGATGCTCTTGGGATGTTAGGACTCTCTGCCCCGAGTTGCTTGCTTTTCCTTTCCCTGTGCTGCATTGCTGTGCCTTGCCAAGGGATATGAGAAGCCTCTGCAGCTGGGTTGCTTGGGTTCACATCTCCCCTCTACCACTTCCTGGCCACGTGGGTGAACACGACACCGTCACTATGCCCCTGTTTCCGCCTCTGAAGAATCAGGCTAGTAGTATTGTGAGGCTCCTTAGGTTATTTTGAATGGGAAAGGATCAGGCCCCCCATGTGGATCAGCTTGGGGGGGTCATAACAAAATATCACTGACTGGGTGGCTTAAACAGACAGTGATTTTCTCATAGTTCTGGAAGCTAGAGGTCCAAGGTTAAGGTGTTGGCTGGGTTGGCTTCTCCTGAGGGCTCCTTCCTTGCCTTGCAAATGGCTGCCATCTTACTGTGTCCCCAAATGGTCTCTATCTGTGCACACACATCTCTGGTGTTTCTTCCAGTGTCCACATTTCTTCCTAAAAGGAGGGCAGTCAGATTGGATTAGGGCTTGCCAGAAGAGCCTCACTTTAATGTAATCATCTCCTTAGAGGCCTTAGCTCTAAATACAGTCCCATTCCGAGGTATTGGGGGGTCCAAGCTTCAACACAGGAATTTCAGAGGGCCGAGGGCAGCACTTGGCCCAGTGCATGTGAACCATCAAATGTGGTGGTGGTTACTGCAGCCTGCCTCCACCCCTGCAGTCTCCTGCCTCCACCCCTGCAGTCTCCTGCCTCCGCTGTGTCTGAGGCTGGAACCCTGGTCATCAAACTCCATTGAGGTTTCCTGCAGAAGTCCAAGAGAACAAGTTGGGTCCATATGGACGAGGCAGCAGGCCTTGTGTGGTAATAGGTGTAGCCTCTCTGCTTGGCTGCTCTGAAGAGTTTGCTTAATTTCTGGCCCAGATTTTGTTCCGGAAGGGGAAGATCGTCAGGTATCTCAGTTCCAGACCACTTCTGTGGTGTCCAGAATTTTCAAAATGGTCTTGATATTGTTTTAAAAGGTTAAAGATACATGACATAAAATTTACCATTTTGACTGTTTTTGGGCAAATGTCCAGTGCATTTGCAGGGTTGTGTAACCACAAATCTACCTCTAGAATCTTCTCACAGTCTTAAACAGAAGCTCTGAACCCATTAAACAGTCACTCTCCGTTCCTCTTTCCCCTGGCCCCTTGGTGTCACTCTCGTTTTTTCTTTAATCCTGCTCTTTCCTGCGAGCTGCCTGATGGGGAAGGAGCTGGGTCGAGGACGGTCCTTTGTACCCGGCATGGGATGAGGAGGTCACCGGGAACAGGGATTTGGGCCTGGGCTGCTTCCCCATCTTTCTGTGGTTTACCTGTCACTGCGAGTCCTCTTTGAAATGGCTCCATTTATTTGGCTAGAATGACAAGATTCTGTACCAAAAAAGTACGGGAAAAACATGCGCAGAGGGGAGCCCTGTCTTTCCTCTTGAAGCAGACTCAGGTGGATTCTGTTAAAGCTGGAAACAGGTGGGGCTTTGGGGAGGCCTGACAGGCCCCTCCCCTTAGGATCGTGGAACAGCATGAAGCGGAGTCCAGCCGCATCTGTCTCTGTCCCAGCGTGAGTGGAGGTGACCCGCCCCAGTCCTGCACCCCACCCCCGGCCACCCATACCCCATGTAACCCGGCATCCTTCTGTCTCCCCGCCCCGTGTGCCTGCAGACCTACATCGGCTCCATCATTGCCTCGGTGAACCCCTACAAGACCATCGCCGGGCTGTACGAGCGGGCCACCATGGAGCGCTACAGCAGGTCCCACCTGGGGGAGCTCCCCCCGCACGTCTTTGCCGTCGCCAACGAGTGCTACCGGTGCCTGTGGAAACGCCACGACAACCAGTGTGTCCTCATCAGGTAACCCCGGGCCGCTGCGAGGCCGGCAGAGGGCTGGGCAGGGGGCCACACGGGAAGCTGGTGTCAGGAGCCCAACCACTGCCCGCTGGACCGGCGGCGCCTTCCCAGGCAGCCCCAGGACACGAAACCTGCTTAGAAGGTGAATGAGAAAAGTATTTAGGAGGTACCTGAGTTCCTCAGACGGGGTTTCTGTTTTGAAGAGCTTGATAAGTACGTCTTTCCAAAGACCCAAGCTCGCTTAGAAAAAAGCAAGACATGCCACATTTGTTGGCTCTTGGCCTCAGAATAATTCTTCCATTTTTCTTTTTCTTTTTTTAAATTTCCCTTAATTATTCTTTGGTCTATTCCATTGTGGCATCGTCCTTCTATGGATTTAAGAAAATGTGCTCCCGTCAGCAGCACGTATACTGAAATTGGAAAGAAAATGTGTTGTTCTTTCAAATTTAAAATGTTACATATAAATGTATATATATATATATACAGGTATATATTTATAATCACATATATATGATTCTAGACCGTATATATATGGTCTAGAATTGGAAGGCATGTATATTTGAGCAAGAGATCTTTTTTCTCTAATTCAGTCTCTAATTCAATAAAATTAGATAGAATTTCCCAAATTGGAACATTTTTAATGATTTTGAATTTTATTAAAATAAACTACCAGAAGGGGCACCTGGGTGGCTCAAGTTGGTTAAGCATCTGACTCCCGATTGCAGGTCAGGTCATGATCTCAGGGTCCTGAGATGGAACCCTGTCAGACTCCCTGCTCAGTCGAGAGCCTGCTTGGGATTCTTTCCTTCTGCTTCTCCCTCAACTTGTGTGTGCATGCCCTCTTCTCTCTCTCTCTCTCTCTCACTGTCTCTCTCTCTCTGTTTAAAAAAAAAAAAAAAAAGAAACTACCAGAAGACCCTCTATCAAAACATATCACTAGGAACTGTCTAAAAAAAGCAATGGAGTATATTTCTTTAAAGATATTCCTTCCCCCACCCCCTAAAAAAAAAAATAAAGATTTTCCTTTTATGGGGCACCTGGGTGGCTCAGTGGTTAAGCATCTGCCTCTCGATTTTGGCTCAGGTCATGATCTCAGGATCCTGGGATCGAGCCCTGAGCCAGGCTCTGCAATCAGTGCAGAGTCTGTGTGAGATTCTTTCCCCCTCTCTGCCACTCCCCCAGCTCATGCTCTCTCTATAAAAAAAAAATAATAATAAATATATATATATATATATATATACACACACACACACATATATATATTTTATTAACTAATTCAAATTGGCCTCATCACTTACATTCTAGTGACATCCAATTGGATCTTCTTAATTCTTTATATCAGAAGCATGTTCTAGTGGTGCTCAGCACCCATGGATAGAACCCAGAGCCTATATGCTGGGACTCACTTTCCATGACGTTTCCATGGAGTACCCGGACCCTCCCCTCATTCCTGATCACAGGGCACGGCTCCCCCTGAATGCCTGTAGTGTGCCATGCGGCTGGTGGGAAAGATTTTGACTTCTTATAGGTGACTTTCTAGTCCCAAAATAATTGTGGCAAAATAATTGCTATTTCAAGAGGAAAGGACGAGGCATTTTGGATTTCAGTGAGATGATGAATAAGACCCTCCTTTCACCTCCGAATTTCTGATCCAGTGGAAGTTCAGACAGGTGGAGGGCCGTATATCCACTTTAGACTTGAAGCCCACCAGGCTGGCTAACACTGAAGCCCGTAGTTAGGCCAAAGCACCTGACCGGGATGCAGGCAGGTAAGTGGTGGCCACGATCGCAGTGGGAAACCAGCTCCCAGCTGGTGAGGAGCAGGACCAGGCCTTTCCCCCGGTCACCTGTTGGGGAAGCCACCTCAGCTCCTGTGGTGGGGAAGGGACGGGGTGGAGGGACTGGCAGACATGCCAGAGGATGGCCCTCACTGAAACTCGAGGGAAAAGAGTCACAGCCCCCCACTCCCCCCAGCTGAGGACATTTGGGAAACACAGGGTCCCACGTGGCACCTGTTTGAAGATGACTACGCTGATGGTTTCTGAAGGCTTGGTGTGTTTTGGACACGGTGCCAGGAACGTTTCCAACGTCCTCTCATTCAGGCATCAACCTTCCAACAGCCCTTTGATGTATGTGGCTGCTTGTTAGTATCTGTAGGAGCCACACACAGGAAAATGACTTAGGGATTATATTCTTCTGACTGATGGTTTTTGACCATTACACTGGTGCCTGGGTTCTTGCTTTTACAACAAATCAGAATTACACGAATAGAATAGCAGTTGCTCACCTTTTCCATTCTCCCTCTCTCCCTGCCCCTCTTAGGGGAGTGAGCATCTAAGCAGATACACTCTTTGGTTAATCATTTGGGTCTTGCTAATGTCCTGAGCTGTGGAAATACCTTGGAGAGAGCAGCTCTCCATTTAGTTAAGTAAATGAATCATTATGACTTGTAATTCTTCAAGATGAACCTATTTAATACATTTAAAAGGGGGGGGAGTGCTTTCAAGGGTCCCATTTCCAATAAAGAAACTTGCCTCCTATCTGGAAGCCCTGTTTGTAGACTGTTGCAGGGATTTGAACCAAAGCTCAGAGGTTAGAATGTAAGATCCCCATTTCAGCATACAGAATATAATTAAATAAGATTAACAGAAAGAAAGAAAACGTGATGTATTTTTAAGAAGATCAAATTGTATTCCATACTTAGGTGCCTAAATATTTGCCATTGATAATTGCTTGTGTTTCTTACGTTTAATGGGAAAAAGGAGAGGATGACTCATAGATAGCTCGCTAGACAGAGTAGCTTGGTAAGAAAGAGGAAAATCAGATGAGGTCATTGTGCATATGTGTGTGTGTATGTGTAATAAAACGGAAAGAGGTTGGCATTTTCATGCCAAAGACTGCGGTATTTAAAAATAAGGTGGGAGGTGGAGGGGAAGTGGATCCCAAATAGAAAGCCCCCATTGTGTGACGGAGTAACTATATTTACTGCTGTATTTAGCTAAATTTAACTCAGGAAACAGAGTCTTTAAGAATACAGTTCTCATTAAAATGTGTCTTGTTTAATAAATCTTTCTGGCAGGTTTTTTTTTTGTTGTTGTTGTTGTTTTTAGTGGGGGGTGGGCTGTGGGAATTGAGAGAAAATTAAGTCTAAAAACGAACCCTGTAGGGGACTGTAGCTAGATTTCCATGGGCGTAATCTGCCCCCTAGCGGATTCAACATGTTTTATTCCTGTGTAAACCTTTTACAACCAGAAAATAGGCCTGTTTGGAATTAGATAGAGAGGACTTCAGAGATCAGTTTCCCCTCCCTTCACGAGCCGAGGTCACTTGGGCAAGTCCCCAGCTCCTTGTGTAGCAGTGCCAAATCTCTAGGTTTCTAGTCCGAGCTTCTTGTGTTGGTCTCACTTTCAAGCTTGTCAGTTCTCCCAGGCTTTCGTTTTACCTTTCAGGGCACATTTAAGCAAATGCTTATGCTATTACAGTTTTTAAAACATACTGAAAACTTGAATTTTTTTTGTCTAACTGGCAAGATCAGCATTTGATCTTGGTTGATCTGGTGCATTTTACATTGACTTGGGCTCCTCATACATTGATGGGGCAAGTGGGGTTGTTACAGTCTGTTGGTACATATGATCTTTTAAGATCTGTAGTGTGCGTAAGGCCTGTGTGGCTAATCCATTATGAAATTAGTTACCTGGGACAGTGTCTGGGAGAGGACCAGCATTCAACAGCTGTCAGTCCAAGCATAGATATACAGAGCAGCTGTGGATTTGGGACCTTTGCTTTGCCTGTTTGGTTTTCCAAAATGGGATCGATTATCCACCTAATGGATAATTAGGTGCTGAGTCTTCTAGTTCTAAGACTCTATAAATGATCAAACTGGAAGAGTGAGCAAAACTTGCCGTCCAGGGTTAGAAAGGCTCCAGCCTGGACAGGACTTGAAGCAGGCCTCGTGCTCACGTAATAGGGCAGGTTACTGTGCTAGACTTCAGCAGTTAAAAAATAAGAATAATAAAATCCGGTCGTTTCCATTAGGAATTTCTTCTCTGCTGGGAAGAAACTGTTGTAACTACCTGATTTCAGTACAAGCTGTCAAATGCTATCATGGAACTAGGTCTGTGGCTGCTCAGAGGAGGTGGTGGTTGATCTCAGGAAGGAATTCAGACCATGCTTCATAGAGGAAGTGATGTGGGATTGTGAGCCAAAGAATGTGTAGGAATATGGCTGGCATAGAGGGGAGGAAGGGCACAGAAGCATTTGCCAAAACAAAGACATTCGGAAAAACAAGGGTCATTAGGATATGGAAGGTAGTCCCTGTCCTCTGCATGGAGCGCCATCACTCTGGGTCTCTCCCTGGTTCCCCGGGCCGCCCGCACCGCCCACACTCCTCACGGCTCATCTCCCACCCAGCCTTCTCCTCTCAGGTCTGCAGAACTCCCTGGTCACCCGTCCCCAAGCCCCATCCAGCCGGTTTCTCCTCCAAGTTCCAGACATGTGTCCGGGTGCCCGTGACGTTCCATCAGAGATGTCTCGTGGGCATCTCAAGGGTGACATGTCCTAGATTCATGCTGCGTTTCTCCCGGAAGTGTATTCCTCCTCCGATGGTCTCATTCTCAGCAAGTTGGACTCCATCCTACCAGCTCGCAAGCTTGAGATCAAGAAGTCCTTCTTGGAGCTAGAAGTCCTCCTCCGTCTGCCCCCTTCAACCCCTGGCCCCCATGAAGGTAGAAGTCTGCACAGTAAAGCGTACTGACCTTGTGTCGACGGCTCAATGGTTTGTGACAGATGTGCACGCCTGTGTCATGATCATCCTGCTGGGAAGCTCCCGGGCTTGCAGGAGGCACTCCCTTCACCCGTTGTTTACCGCTTTCCTGACCAGGGCCAGGCTCATTCTCTCTCTCTCCCTCGCTGTCTTTCCTGCGGCCTCTCACTTCATGTCCCTGCTGTCCCCCACTCCCTTGTCACTACCCTTCTTCTGCCCTCACCTCTCTCTCCTTCCTCTTTCTATGCATTCACTCCATTCCCTACTCCACACGGAGTGATTCTTTAAAACCTTGAACCTGATCATGACACTCTCCTGCTTAAAAACGGTCTTGTGACTTTGATTTTGCCTATGAAATCGTCTCAGAACTTTTACTATGGGGAGCGTCTGGGTGGCTCAGTCGTTAAGTGTCTGCCTTCAGCTCAGGTCAGGATCCCAGGGTACTGGGATCGAGCCCCGCATCGGGCTCCCTGCTCGGCAGAAGCCTGCTTCTCCCTCGCCCACTCCCCCTGCTTGCATTCCCTCTTTCGCTGTGTCTCTCTCTGTCAAATAAATAAAATCTTTAAAAAAAAAAAACCCTTTAATATGGCCTAGGAGGCCCCCTATCAGTGCTTTGGGTTATTTTCCTTATCATAGTTTGTTTTGTTTTAACAGTCTAAGCTCATTTGGGCTCATCTCAATGCACATGTGTTCTCCGTAGCCCATGTTTGTGTTCACAGTCACGTTGGCGCCAAGGTTTGGGACTCTAATTGCCGTGGGCTAATGAGAAAAATGTAGGACTGGATATGTTAGGGATGTGTTTGCTCCAAGTGAAGGTGAAATAACATCGTAATTGCCGCACGAGTTACTGTTCCACGGCGGCGAGAAGAAAGGAGTGAGGTGGGGTGAATGAGTCACCTCGGAGCCCGTGGTGGAACGCCCGGGCTCCTCGCACAAGCAATGAGACCGTCGCAGTACGAAGAGCTCCACAGCTTGAGCAAAACATTAACCGGTGGGCTAAAATCAGCCCTGTTAATTTGGATATGGGGGGTGTTAATAGTTTGTCATCTTAAATTTGGCTCTATAGTTCTGTGATGAGGATGAGCAAGGACATAGGTACATAGTTACACAGGTCACGGCTCTCGGTCATATGTGGGCTCTGTCGCAGTCTCCATGTCACCAAACAGGTAACTCAACGCTGACATTCTCTGCCTGGAGATGATGTCAGATCCCACAGGTGAAGGGATCCATCCTACAAGACTGCCCCCCACCCCCACTTCAGATGCTGATCACATGTCCAAGTTGTCACCTGTGCTTCTGATGGCCATAGATCGGAGGTTCCAACAGACTCCCTTGCCACTTTGATGAATTTGCTAGAATGGTTCACAGAACTCAGGAAACCAGTTTACTTACTAGTTTACTGGTTGATTGTAAGAGGCTATAACTCAGCAAGAGCTGGGAGAGACGTCCAGGGCAAGATACAGGGGAAGGGCCCTCAGCTTCCTTCCGTGTGTTCACCAACCCGCAAGCTTTTTCAACGGCATCTCCCACCCCATCCTTCTGGATTTCTATGTGGGCTTCATTGCATAGGCATGATGGATTAAATCCTTGACTCTTCGTATTGAATTCAATTTCCAGCCCCTCCCCACTCCCCAAAGGTCAGTGTGGGGGGAAGGAATTGAAAGTTCCAACCTTCTGATTCTGTGGTTGGTTCCCCTGGCAAGCAGCCCCTCACAGGGGCTTTCCAGAAGTCACTTCATAATGTAACAAGTGGTCTTTATTGCTGTCATCATTTAGGAAATAATGAGGTTGTTAGCTCTGTGTCAGAAAGGAAGATGAAGACCCAATACGTATTTCTTCTTATAAATAATCTGGATATCACCCACCTATAACGCGTATTATATGTTATACCTATCATTATAACGATGGGCAACTTAAAAATGTCTCGGGGTGTGATCCAAGATCTTCCTCGCCATCCCACTCCCCTACTTAAAACAACTAGTTCGGGGCTCCTGGATGGTTCTGTCAGTTAAGGCACTGACTCTTGGTTTTGGCTCAGTCACGATCTCCGGGTCACGAGACCAAGTCCTGCGCCAAGGTCTGCTCTCCGCGTGGAGTCGGCCTAGGATTCTCTCTCCCTTTTCCCCTTCCACTCATGCCCATGCGCTCTCATGCACACGCTCTCTCAAGAGAATAAATAAATATCAGAAATCAGTAAAAGAACTCTTCCCATGCTTGGCTAGAGAACAGTGGCCTCTCCGTGAGACCCCAGCATCCCTCCGTTATCGTGGACTTCTGCCATGCAAGCTGCTTTTCCTTTCTCCAAGGAAAGAACGACGTCCTCCCGCTGAGTCTGCCTCCTCTCCCTTCATTTTTCACCCAGTTAGCTCCTGTGTGGGTTTTCACGTTTTGGTCTAAATGTCAGCCCCTCCCCTCCCCCCAAAAAGGTCTTTACTGAACATTTCCCCTCCATCTAAATCATGAGTTCTCTTATCTCCTGGGATATCTGTGACTCTTTTTGAGATCTTTGTGCTTCTAGATCATAGACAGACTGTCCATGTCATTGTACACATTAGTGCTTTTCCAGCCCTTGGAGCAGCCTGACACATAGTAGGCTTACGGATGTTTAAGGAGGGAGGGAGTATCTGCTCTTTCTCCGTTGCTTCCAAGATTACATTGGTTTGACCCTCAATCAGTGGTTTTTGTGGGGGAACATTAAAGACGCGGGCAGGGCTGTGAGGAGGAGGAGGGGGACATAAAATCATGCAGCCTGCAGAGACGCCTGTTACCTTGACATCTGGCATATTTATGGTTTTAACAATGTGTGAGTTATTTATTCTTTGTTCATGGAACACTTCCACGGCTCCATATTATAATAGTTCCCCCTTCTTACCCACCCCCGGAGCGGTCCTGTCTGAATTGTGTGGAAACCGCTTTCAAGAGTAGTGGTTCCCGGAGCGCCTGGGTGGCTCACTGGGTTAAGCCTCTGCCTTTGGCTTGGGTCATGATCTCAGGGTCCTGGGATCGAGCCCCACATCGGGCTCTCTGCTCTTCAGGGAGCCTGCTTCCTCCTCTCTCTCTCTCTCTGCCTCTCTCTGCCTGTCTCTCTGCCTACTTGTAATCTCTGTTTGTCAAATAAGTTAAAAAAAAAAAGAGTAGTGGTTCCCAATCCTGGCTTCATAATAGAATCCTCTGGATTAAATTCTATCCCTATAGGCTCAGATCAGACATATTAGTCGATCTAATGTGTGGCCAAGTTTGAGAACTGTTGCCGAGCACTGTTCAAATCTGCGTTTTGTTTTTGTTTCAAGTTTTAATTCTGTATCAAAAAAAGATGGACTTAAAGACTGTGCTTGGGGCGCCTGGGTCGCTCAGTTGATTAAGCGTCTCCCTTCGGCTCAGGTCATGATCCCAGGATCCTGGGATCGGCCTGCGGCTCCCTACTCAGCAGGGAGCCTGCTTCCCCCTCCCCAACACTCAAGCTCTCACTATCTCTTTCTCAAATAAATAAATAAAATCTTTATAAAAATGTAATCAACAATGAAGACGGGAACCAATTAAATAGCTAAAAACAGTACAGTGGAATCTCAAGTTGATAATGGATTTGAGCTTGGTACCTCCTTTGTTGGTTTAAAAACGCAAAGATAAACTATAGCAGTGTGTCATAGTGACCCATAATCTCAGAGTAAACAGCAAACCAATCCTATTTTTGATATCTAGAAATTTTTAAAAACAGGAATTAAATAGGGGCGCCTGGGTGGCTCAGTCAGTTAAGCGGCTGCCTTTGACTCAGGTCATGATCTCAGGGTGCTGGGATCGAGTCCCATGGGGGAGGTCCCTGCTCAGTGGAGAGTCTGCTTCTCCCTCTCCCTCTGTTGCTCCCCCTGCTTGTGCTGCTTCTCTTTCTTTCTCTCTCAAATAAATATTTTTTAAAAAGATGCTTGAAGACTGTATGATACAGCGAGAAAAAATGTAGCTTCAGATTGCTGTAGATGGATATCCATAGCTGGTTAATGGCAGTGAGGGTCCCAGATTTTCTTCTCCTCGACCAAGTCTTGCTAGTTTAGAGTCTGAACGGTATGTGCTCTGTGATTATATCTTTGCCATGTTCTGTTCATTAAGGTAGGCTAATTGCTGTAACAAGCAGCCCCCCAGAATCTCAGGGGCGGAACACAGGAATGCTTCTTGCTCATTTTGCAGCCCCACAGGGAAAAGCGAGAGACTTGACTTTATGCCACATGTCGCTTTGCTCAGAGCTGGGCCTGACAGGGCATCTAGATGGCAGGCTTGGGAGAGACAGCCCAGCAGACCATGACAAAGGGGGTTTTACCCACCAGCCATGGAAGCTGTCTCTATCCATACCTCTCACTGTTGTTCAACTGCCCTTTTGTTCAGAGGGCCACGTTCAGTCCCTGTTCCCACTGGTGGCTGTCCTTACTGTAAGAGAGATTGACACGTTTTCCAACTTCCTTGTGCCAGAGGATAAAGAAGTGGGTTTGGGAAACGTTACCTTATTTCTGCTTCACATGTTTTAACCAGAGAATTTAGCTGTTTTAAGTTCTGTTTGTCTTAATGTAATTGAATCAACAATGACTGGCTAAGTGTATGTATTTTTTTAAATATCAAGAATTACTTAGGGCGCCCAGGTGCCTCAGTCATTAAGTGTCTGCCTTCGTCTTAGGTCATGATCCCGGGCTTCTGGGATCCAGTCCTGTGTTGGGCTCCCCACTCGGTGGGGAGTCTCCTTCTCCCTCTACTCCCTCTCCTCTGCTTGTTCTCTCTCAAATAAAATAAAATGTTGTGTTTTTTTTTTTTTAAGTTTATTTAAATCTCTTCTTGCAGTTTTTCTTAGTTTCACTGCATCCTTGGCAAATGCCCCCTGTACACAGGGGACTGGTCTAGCCAGTGAGTGACGGGAGGAGGATGGAGGTACTTGCTAAGCCCTGTACTAGGAAGATTCTGGTTGCTGATAACAGAAAACCCAACCCAAGTTGATTCAACCACTCCTGCAAGACCTGCTCTGATTTTCTTGGCTTTTGCTTTATCATCTCAAGATAGGTGTCCGCGGCAAGGGGGATGTTTCTGCCTGGTGTCTCTTGTGTGTGCCCAAAGCTCCCCAGGAGCCCTTGGCTTGCTTGACATGAGGACTCAGGCTGCAGTCCTCACACCTGCCCGTGGCCAACGCCGTCACTTGCAGAGGGAATGGAATGACTGAGATTGGCCTAGCCCACCCACGTGGATTCCCTGTGGGCCTGCGCCGCCCAGCTGGCCACTGCTGGTGTCATCTCTTGATCATTTCCTCTCCTTTGTTACATGTGGTTAATCATTTACCGTGTTTTCAGCAAACTTCCTCTTTCATAACTTCCCAGATTGTGACATTCACCAAGGGCAGCTTTTTTAGGACTAAGTGGAGCTCATCTGTGTATCTTGCCCATTTAGCAATTATTAAAGTGCTACCTTGATATATCATTGACATTGCTGTTCTGTGACTTACACCTTTTTCTTTTCCCTTTAAGTCTTATTTAGAGAGAGCACGCAGGTGTGAGCAGGGGGAGGGGCAGAGGGAGAGATTCTCATCTTGGGTGGACTCCTCACGGAGCACGGAGCCTGATGTGAGGCTCGATTTCATGACCCCGAAATCATGACCCCAGCCAAAATCAAGAGTTGGGTTCTTAACCCACTGAGCCACCCAGGTGCCCCTGTTACTTACACCTTTAGTTAGAAGTTCCCTGCCTCCACAGTACCGAGCATGGTATCTTACACAAAACTGAGTTTCTCTTTCCAAATCTGTGATTTCCATGCCTTCTTGTCCATGTCCTTGCTTGTCCAGGACAACGTCAGCTCTCCTGCGGGCCCCCAAGCTCCTTCCAGAACATTACCTCCAGAGCCATGTTCTTCCCAGGACCCCTTGATGAGCTCAGTCTTCGCCTTCCGTCTCCTGTGATTGCCTCTGAGCCATCACACCCCATCCTCTCCACTTTCCCTCCCTACCACCTCTGATCTCAGCGCCCGGGGGGCCTAACCGGAATCCCGCCCCCTAGTGGTCTTCCCAAGCTCATCCAGCTCTTGTGCCCAGATTCCTCCCGTTCTCTTTGTGTGGCTCACGGTTGCTGGTTCTGTTGAGGGGCAACCTGAACCTGGTTTACTTCTCTCACTGGCCTCCCCTTCCCTGCATGACTTTGTTCACTTTCCCTCAACCATCCCTGAAGCGGGATCTCTGTGGGATGTCAGACTCAGACCTGGTGTTGTGTCCTGGACGGGTGCCTAGTGCCTCTCTCCAGCTGGGCACCATGGAGATCCCTGCTCCTGTGGGCTAACCTCGCGTGGAAGGCACAGCCGTCCTCACCTTAACTTAGTGAGGGGGGTTCTGTTGACCTCTGACCTCAGAGAGGCCTTCGTAATAGCAGAAAGGGTGTGGCCAGAAGAACAAGCTTTCACTGCGCTTTAACTTGACTCATGGGACAGGCATTTCGACCTCTGTTGTTCCACCTTTCAACTGTTGTTCTTTGGACCAATTGGAGTGACGTTAGCCAAACTGTTTCTGTTTTCTTTTCTTTTTTTTTTTTTTTAAGAATTTATTTGAGAGCAAGCACAAGCAGGGGGAGTTGCAGAGGGAGAGAGAGAAGCAGGCTCCTCGCTGAGCAGAAGGATGTGGGGCTTGATCCCGTGACCCTGGGACCATGACCTGAGCTGGAAGCAGACGCCCAACCGACTGAGCCACCCAGGCACCCCTCAAACTGGATTTTGTTTCCTTTCTTTTCTTTTTTTTAAAATTTGAACAAGCTTGTGCATTTTGTTTTTCAGCGGTGAAAGTGGGGCAGGTAAAACCGAAAGCACCAAATTGATCCTCAAGTTCTTATCAGTCATCAGCCAACAGTCTTTGGAATTGTCCTTAAAGGAGAAGACGGCCTGTGTCGAACAAGCTATTCTCGAAAGCAGGTATTTCTTTATCGTTCTCCTTGTTTCCGACGAACAGGATTCCGTCCTCCCCGTGTGGCTCGTTTAAGAATGAGTTATAATGAGTTGGTCCATTTTCTCTTTTATAATTCCTCGAGGAAAAGTCCCAACGTGGACATAGCAATTTCTAACAACCTGAGCGACCATTCCTGATCCTTCCCAGGATCTTCCCAGCCCCTTCCCAGGCCAGGTTTGAGTCTGCGAGTGAGCGATTCTGAGGAGCGTCCTGCAGCCTCCCCTTGCCGGTGAGCCCTTGCCTCACTTTTCGAAGGCCTTGTTCTGAGGGGCAGTTTCGGCTTCTGTGTAGCAGCGGACTTAGCACAGAGATGAGGGGCCCCCCTGCGGGCCTTCTTGCCCTTTGGGGCCACCATGTTGGCAAGATGGCAGTGTTTAAAGCCTGTCACAGGACAGAAGATCAGTAATACATCTGATGGCAGTGAGTCTCAGAACTTCGAAAGAGGGCTGCGTGGTGCGGTATCATCCGAATTTTTATTTTGAGTACGTATTTGCCCGATGTCTGAGTTGTGTCTTATAAGATCTTAGAGCCAGTAAAGACCTTATAGATCCTGTTACTTAGAATTTAGTCCAGAAGTCAGCTATACCCATAACCTGTGGCCTGTTTTTGTTTTTTTTTTTAGCATTCATATACTTTTTTCAGTTGTCATAAAATATGTATTACATGAAATTTATAATTTTTATTTTTTTAAGATCTTATTTATTTGACAGAGATCACAAGTAGGCAGAGAGGCAGGCAGAGAGAGAGGGGGAAGCAGGCTCCCTGCTGAGCAGAGAGCCCAATGCGGGACTCGATCCCAGGACCCTGGGATTGTGACCTGAACCGAAGGCAGAGGCTCAACCCACTGAGCTACCGAGGCGCCTCAAAATTTATAATTTTAAACGTTTTTTTCAGTGTACAGCTTCGTGGCATTAAGTACATTCACGCTGTTGTACAACTATTAAAAACCACCCATCTTCAGAAGTTTGTCCTCTTCCTGCAGCCTGTTTTTGTAAATAAAGTTTTATCAGAACACAGACACATTCATTTATCTGTCGTTTACAGCTGCTTTTAAGCTACCGTGGCAGAGGGAGCTGAGTGGTTGTAACAGAGACCCCAAGGCTGACAAAGCCTACAATATCTATTATCTGGTTCTTGACAGAAAAGTTTGCCGCCCCCGATCTAGTCTGACCTCATCTTCCAGGTGGGGAATACCCAGAGAAATTACTTATAAATGAGTTGCCCCAGGACAGACACCAAAACGGGTGAAATTCCCAGGACTGGAACTCTTTCCAGTTGCTGAAATCTAAGTGGGGTCTTTTTCTGTGCAATCCCTGGCTTGTGGATATATGCCCGCGCTAATTTGCACAAGGACAAGCCATTGTGATTGCCTGAACTCAGTAGCTTCATGTGTCTGCACACAGAGCTGCAAGACCTCTCCTTCAAAATGGACATGCGCTATAGACCCATTTGAGCAAGCGCTTTGAAAATCTGGCTCTTCTGTAAGTAAACGTAGTCACCATAGATCCTTTTGATTTCAGATTTTTCTTGCAATTGTATATTTTGACATTTGTGAGGAATGCTCTTGCTGATTATAGATTTCCCCTAATTAACACTCGTTGCTATACTCACTTTTTCTTTTTTTAATTAATATTTTTATTGAAATATAATGGTATACAGTATCCTATTAGCTTCAGGTGTATGTCATAGGGATGAGCTCTTTTGCGTCTTATCATGATCTCCACAGTAGGTCTAGTGACCATGTCACCATCCATAGTGATCACAACGTTACTGATAGATCGCCTCTGCTGAAACTGACATCTCATGACGTGTTACGTGTTTTATAACTGGAGGTTGTCCTCACGTCTTTCACAGCCCCATCATGGAAGCTTTCGGCAATGCCAAGACCGTGTACAACAACAACTCCAGTCGCTTTGGGAAGTTCGTTCAGCTGCACATCTGCCAGAAGGGAAATATTCAGGGCGGGAGAATTGTAGATTGTATCCTGTTTCATTCCGGTCTTGTCTAGAGTATTTGACTCTAAGTACAAACTGATCTCGGTTATTGTAAGGACAGATAATGGGAAACATTTCGGCTATTGCTTAATGTTACTATGTTTGACCTAGTAGTTATTCTAGGAGATAACCTTTTTTCTTCTAGAAAATTCTATCATGTTCACCGTCTAGAAAATTGGTTTCATCATTGAGCATCAGGTGTTTGCTGTTTGAGAGCCATTCTGTCAAGTAGTCCGGCACGTCCTAGGACGTGCTTTGTTGGCTCCTCTCGGCACTGGAAGTCTCGATGTCGAAGGAACAGGGCTTTGCAATTATTTGAGTGACAAAGAATAGAAAATTAAAGCCCAATTGAACATGTCATATCTTGGTTTTGTTCCTTGACTGGCCATTGCTTTTCACATGAAGATTTATTAGAAAAAGTAAGTAAACCTGATTTAATTTACATTTTCTTCTATAATAATAACTTTTGGAAATTACTGGTGTGTGTTAAGAATGGAGGAAACGTCTCTGAGGTGAAATCTGATTTACCCCCACAGAACCGAGTCGTAAGGCAAAACCCCGGGGAAAGGAATTATCACATATTCTATGCGCTGCTGGCAGGGCTGGAACATGAACAGAGAGGTAAGTGGGTGGGAGACCAGCAGAGCGATGTGGATTAGCCCCTTGCTTTCCCTTGGAAAGCTGCAGGTAAGATCTCTGCTTGGGCTTTTTTGGTATCTGTCACTTGAAACAAAATGTACGAGAATACCAAACGATGCTGAGTCCCTGTTAGAGCCAAATAATTTAGAGTGAAAACCATCAATAGAGAAATATGTTACATTTTTTTTGTTTTTTGGGATCTTGGTACTTTTCTCATTTATAGGATATTCATGAAAAAAAGGTATGGGGCATATTGTAACTGGTTTACTTTGAAACCATACCCAAATCTAATTTCTAAGCATTTGATTTTTTTTAAAGATTTTATTTATTTATTTGAGAGAGAGAGAGAGAGAGAGAGAGTGAGAGAAAGCATGAGAGGGGAGAAGGTCAGAGGGAGAAGCAGACTCCCCATGGAGCTGGGGGCCCGATGCAGGACTTGATCCCGGGACTCTCGGATCATGACCTGAGCTGAAGGCAGTCGCTTAACCAACTGAGCCACCCAGGTGCCCATTTAAACATTGGATTTTTAAGGGAAAATAAAATAGGACCCTTATCAGTTAGTTTTTCAGGAACATTTTCTATCATGCCATCTAGTTTAATTAAACCCTTTATTTTTTTTTAATTTATTGATTTTAGAGAGCATAATCAAGAGTTGGACTCCTAACTGACTGAGCCACCCAGGCACTCCTAATTAAATTCTATTTTCTCTAAATGATAAAAAGAGAACTTTTTTTTAATTAATAGGGGATCTTTATTTATATACTTTATTTTTTTTTATTTTAAAGATTTTATTTATTTATTTGACAGAAAGAGACACAGCTACACAGGGAACTCAAGCAGGGGGAGTGGGAAAGGGAGAAGCAGGCTTCCCGCCCCGGAGCAGGGAGCCCGATGCAGGGCTCAATCCTGGGAGTCTGGGATCATGACTTGACCCGAAGGCAGATGCCCAATGACTAAACCACCCAGGGGCCCCATGCTTTGTTTTTGTTTTTAAGTTACGAAGTAAAGATTCTTTTGGATTCTGTCTTATCCTGACCAGTCAGATACTGATTTTATGTTTTTCTTCTTTTTGCAGAAGAATTTTATTTATCTGCACCGGAAAACTACCACTACTTGAGTCAGTCTGGATGTATAGAAGACAAGACAATCAATGACCAGGAATCCTTTAGGGAAGTGATTGTAAGTTACTTTCTTCTTTTCCCTTTTTTAAGAGTGACAACCCCTTAAAAAAAAAAAAAAGTGACATTTCATTTCCTGTTTCAAAAAAATGTTTTTAATGAAAATAGGAGTAATTACATTTGTACTGCTGTATGAGAATAGGTATGTTCGTCTTGTTCCAAGTCATGATAAAGAATGTTCCAGACTGGAAAAGAATCCTCTTTTCTTCAGAAGGCGGATGACTATCTGTGGCGTTCAGGAAAAATGGTATTAGAAAAAATACATCACAGGCTTGGTCCTGGAACATGCCAGTTTTTCTTTTTTGAGATAATGATGATGATGATTTATCACAGTTTCTATAGCTAAAAACAAATCTATCAACCATTAGGCCAGGTGACAGGATCTTGTCTGGTTCTCCGGGCCTGATTCTGACAACCAGTTCTGACCACGAGAACAGTAGTCTCCATACAGCTCTGAGGTGTGGTTGCGTGTGGTCTCTTAGTTTTCTGATATCACAAGGCCTTGGTTATAAGCTGACGACATTTAGGAAGCCTGGTCATCGAGCCTTATTAACTGCCCCACCTGACGGAGAATGGCTGGTAGGTTTTTGCCAGGGCAGTCTTCGTTCCTTTGCTAGAGTCATTCATACACCAGTCGGATGCTGTGGATCTGGGGTTGATTCCTCGTCGTAAATCGGCGGACGTTGGCGGAGTGTTTGTTATATGAGCTCAGGTGGGCCCCCTCTCTCATTGCTCTTAACGACCCTTTGAGGGTAGGAACTCTGGGTAGCTACACTCTACAGCTCAGAGAGGTTGGTGTCCAGCCTAACCATTCACAGTACCAGATAGAACTGGTGTGGAAAGAGTCTAACTCCAAATTCCAGACTCTTATCCACAAGGCAAGTGGCACAACTTGTGGTACAACCCAGATTCTTCTGTGAGGTTCTTGTTTTTATAGTTGTCAACAGTGCTCTAGTCCATATCCCCATCTGTTCTTCCAGATTGTAAAAACGCCTTGTAGAATGACATCAGGGTCTTTTTTTTTTTAAATATATATGTCATTTTTCCACCTCTCATTGAAATGAAGAACGGGATTGGCTATGATAAGATCCTCTTCCCCTTTGTCTCCCTTTTATTCTGTCATTTATAATGCAGAGGGGTTTCTCTTGCCAAATCTCCTTCCTTGAAACTGTTAACAAAAAAGCCCCCTGCAGAGGCACCTGGGTGGCTCAGTGGGTTAAGCCTCCGCCTTCTGCCCAGGGTCCTGGGATGGAGCCCCGAGTTGCATCTGGCTCTCTGCTCAGCGGGGATCCTGCTTCCCCCCTCTCTCTCTGCCTACTTGTGATCTCCTTCTGTCAAATAAATAAATAAAATCTTTAAAAAAAAAAAAAAAAAGCCCCCTGCTGACAGCACCTTTTGCTGTGTACCCTGAGAATTGGCCCTGAGAGTCGGATTTTATGAAATGTTTAAGTATTTTAAATTTCCTTTCCCAATCTTGTTTTGACCCTGGCTTCCTATCACTACTCAGACTTTCTCTCTGCTTCAATTCATTTAGTATTAAATTTACTGTGTGTTAGGATAAATATGAAAACTCATGTTTTATGAAAAAGGCAAAGAAAGATGGGATTTTTTTTTCCTGGTGTTTTTTTTTTTTTTTCCCTTCTTTCTTGAAACTGGAGAACAGTGCTTTGTGATAGAAGGACATTGTTTGTGGCAGGAGACAGACTCCTAATTGTCCAAAAGGAGCAGGTCTCCTACTCATTAGCTTGCTGGCCACTAGGGTGCCCTGGGCATTGGGTCCTCCCCTTGTCCTGAGAGCAATAGAGAAGTCACTCTGTCCACTTTCCTCTGCTTTCCTCTTGGCCCTTTATTTTCTGATTCAGAATTATTTTTTCCTTTTGCTAGCCTACGGGTAGACTTTTGGGGCTCGCCCTTCTTTTGTTGATAGCTAGCTTTTATTTTTAAGTTGAAAGAGTAGATTTTGGCATTTAAAATCTGATCTTGCGTTGAAAAGGTATGGAGAAAGGAAGAAAATTTGTACATGAAATTGAGATACACAACAAACTTACAAGTATTTCATTTATAGATTCTTAAATATTTGTGATTACTTTTTAATGTAAACTTAGAAATGGTAATGAAAACCTAGCTGCTCTGTATTAAAATCAGGAACATGTACTTTTTATTATTTAACCTTCTGGAAGTTCTAAGCAACACAGTCAGAAAAGAAAAATGTGCACCTTTTCAGAAAAGAGGAAAAATACTTTTTTTGACAAAAAGTAATTTTCTCCCTTAATTTTTTTTTTCTCCTTTTACCTTAACCTGCAAGTACCATAAATTGGGGAATGGCTTAAGTAATTTGTTATAGCCATAAAATTAGGTCTATTACAGCAAGCAAAACATATGCTCAAATATATTTAATTACATGGAAAAACTTGGTTATTTTATAATTGAGGGAGATAAGCTGCAACACTTGATAATCCTTTTATTAAAAAAGCATTTTATGTGTAATTTAGGATCTATGATGATTGATATAGTAATTATATGCAAAAAAATTGTGGGAGAAAAAATATACCAAAAAATGTTATCTCATGAGGCAGAATTCTAGGATTTTATCATTCTATGTTATAGATTTACATCCTGTGTTATATATTACAGCTTTAATGATTATGTAATTATAATTACATTCCTAAAATTGTAATTTCTACAATCATAAGTATCCTATCAATACCAGCCAGCCCATTGTTCTGCCTAATGAGGCTACCCTGTAACCAGGAGGGACACAGGAATGGTGAAAAGAGACGCTGAACTCTTCAGGCTGAATTTGGTCTTTTGTATTCAACATGTTTGAGCAACTGCTCTGTGCCAGGCACTGTTCTAGGCACCAAGGGAACTGTGGTAAACCGCATATAATCCCGGTATTCTGCTGAAGGAGAAAAGATGAACCATATTGTACTGCTGTGGTTTTTCTGTTTGTTTGTTATATATATGTATATATATTTTTTTAATTTATTTGACAGAGATCACAAGTAGGCAGAGAGGCAGGCAGAGAGAGAGAGAGGAGGAAGCAGGCTCCCTGCTGAGCAGAGAGTCTGATGTGGGGCTCGATCCCAGGACCCTGGGATCATGACCCGAGCTGCGGGGAGAGGCTTTAACCCACTGAGTCACCCACGCGCCCCTGTACTGCTGTTTTTATTTTTATTATTATTATTTTTTTTAGATTTTACTTATTCATTTGACAGAGAGAGATCACAAGTAGGCAGAGAGGCAGGCAGAGAGAGTGAGAGGGAAGCAGGCTCCCCGCTGAGCAGAGAGCCCAATGCAGGACTCGATCCCAGGACCCTGAGATCATGACCTGAGTTGAAGGCAGCGGCTTAACCCACTGAGCCACCCAGGTGCCCTGTACTGCTGTTTTTTTTGTTTTGTTTTGTTTTGTTTCAAAGATTTTATTTATTTATTTGTCAGAGAGAGAGAGAGAGCACCGGCAGACAGAGTGGCAGGCAGAGGCAGAGGGAGAAGCAGGCTCCCCGCCGAGCAAGGAGCCCCATGTGGGACTGGATCCCACGACGTTGGGATCATGACCTGAGCCGAAGGCAGCCGCTTAACCATCTGAGCCACCCAGGCGTCCCTGTACTGCTGTTTTTAATGTAACTTGTCTCTCAGTATTTTCCTCCAAAATCAAATACCACTTAAATTTGTGTTTTCATATTTCAGGTTTGTACAGCTTCTTTTCCCAGAGGTTTTGGGATCAAAGGAAGGGAAGGGACCACATTCCATTAAGGCTGGAGGGCATTTGTTTGCAGAATATGTTGAAATGTTCATAGAAATTATTTCTGTGAATTATGTATGAAAATGTCATTTCTAGAGTTCATTTTTAGCTACTAAAATGATCAGCTACAATGTTAGTAAACTCTTATATTCTTCTTTTAAGAATTTTGCTTATTTTATTGAGAATTCACTTTATTCTTAGAGTTCATCTTTGCTACCACTTGATGTTAAATGAGTGCCTGTTAAGTATGCTGGGCAGCTTTAGAGAATCTGTTTCTTCCTGGTGCAGACTCTGAATTTATGCTGAATTTCATAGCCATGCTTTTATGCAAACTTTCAAGTTACCCTAGAAATTGTTTGGTTAGGATGCAAGCTATTTCTTTCCTTTTTTTTTTTTTTTTAATTTCTTTTCTCTTTATTTATTATTATTTTATTTATTTTTTTTTTTGGCCAGCTTTTAGAGATTTTATTTATTTATTTGATAGAGAACACAAGTAGGCAGAGAGGCAGCAGAAAGAGGGGAAGCAGGCTCCCGCTGAGCAGAGAGCCCGATGCGGGGCTCGATCCCAGGACCCTGGGATCATGACCTGAGCCGAAGGCAGAGGCTTTAACCCACTGAGCCACCCAGGCGCCCCAGGATGCAAGCTATTTCAAGTCAATAGAGTTGCTGCATTTGACCCACCTGAATGGTGGCTGATGAAATGTGTGTGAAGTAACAGGAGCTCTAGGGTGATCATCTTTTCAGATTCTCTTACTCCACAAGTGTTGAATGTTTACAGCATGCCTGGCTGTGGACCAGGACTGGGGCTTCTGGACCGTATCGGCCTCACTGGGTATACCCTTGGGTTTTTAATGGAGTGCGCCCGTGTGTGTGTAGGCATAAATTCATTCCACACGAGTCAGATTTTGTTAAGACTTAAAGAGCTGACTTTAAACTTCAGTTTTGCCAAGCATGGAAACATCAGTCTCTTTCAGTGGTGGAGAACTTGGGAGCATAAACAAATTTTACATTATAAAATGACAGAATATTGTCTGATATCACATCGCACAATGAATTATTATCAGACTGCTTACTTGCAATTCACTATGCCCAGAATAGCCTCCCCTCCACTGTTCTGGTGACACCATTTGTTCAAGATTCGTCCGTGGTCCCTTCGCCTTGAATGGCACCTTTATACCTTGCAGCCGACTGCCTGAGACCCTAAGCAGATGTACCTTTTGGGAGTAAAGCACCTGAAATTTGCCCCTTTTCTATTACTTTCTAGTGCAATGAACCTGGCTTCCTTTGGTCCTTAATGGTTGGGACCAGATCACATATTTGTCATCCTTTTCCTTTCCCCTGCCCACCCTCACTTTCCCAAACACCCCCCCCTTTTTTTTAATGCACCTAATAAGGACTTTATTGAAAATATTTTAACTTTCTGCCGGTTTTATTATAACTAAATTGCTCTTTAGTGCTTCTAAACTATAGTGAGAATTTCCCACCATGTTTAAGTCTTGGAGCCATATCCTTGAGAAAATAAGATAATGGTAATAAGCTTTAAAGGGGCTACGCTTGCCGAAGGGCTGGAGATAGCAACTGGA
>PISX010003996.1:0-128124 GCA_004024625.1 Mellivora capensis
AGGGAGTTGAGGGAAATTGGGGGGGAGATGAACCATGAGAGACTACGGACTCTGAAAAACAACCTGAGGGTTTTGAAGGGGCGGGGGGTGGGAGGTTGGGGGAGCCAGGTGGTGGGTATTGTGGAGGGCACGCATTGCATGGAGCACTGGGTGTGGTGTAAAACTATGAACTCTGTTACGCTGAAAAGAAATAAAAAAAAAAAAACAAAAACAAAAACAAAACAAAAACAAAAAAAACAAAAAAAAAAGAGGTACAGCCCTTCATCCAATTGCACTTAATGGGTAGAGCTGGGATGAAATCTTTTAACTCCCAGAATCTTCTGCAAGAAAAAAGAAAAGTACTTTGAATTCTCTCACTAAAAGTCAACTATTCATTTAGCATGGAACAATTAGGAGTCCCCCACCGGAGATGAAGGACCTTGAGGTGGTTAATTGTGACAAAGTAGCTTTCTCATTAGAGGCAGACATTGGAGTATAGCAAGAAAAGAAAAATGAAAACATGGGCTCAAATCCTGTGTATCCCAGGATTTTCCCAGTGTCTTCATTTTTAAGTGGGTGACAAGATAATTTCTTGTAGGAATTTCATATTTTATGTCAATGAATGCACACACCGTATAATAAAGAATGCGGCTGAACTTTTTTTTTTTTTAAAGATTTTATTTATTTATTTGACAGGCAGAGATTACAAGTAGGCAGAGGCAGGCAGAGAGAGAGAGGAGGAAGCAGGCTCCCTGCTGAGCAGAGAGCCCGTTGAGGGGCTCGATCCCAGGACCTTGAGATCATGACCCGAGCAGAAGTCAGAGGCTTTAACCCACTGAGCCACCCACGCGCCCCAAAGCTGAACTTTCTCCCTGGTTCCTGAGTAGTAGACTCTAAATCTTTGGAATTTCCTGAGTCACAGGAATGTCTTTGTTATTCATGAGCCCCTTGGATCACACCTGAACTTATGCAAAGAGTTGAGGTGACTCAGTATGGGGATTGGTCAACCAGAAAGACCAAGCTCGTGATTAGAGGGTCGGGCTCGGCTCTGAGCCAGCCTCACCTGGTAGAACAGGAGGTGAGTTGGAGACTGGGCTCAAACACATGTCCGGGAGCCAATCACTCATGCTTACGGAATGAAACCCCAGTAAAGACTCTGGACACTGAAGCTTGGTGCAGCTTTCTGTTTGGTGAACACACGGACGTACAATGAGGGCAATGCACCCCGATTCCAAGGACAGAGGCCATCGGAGTTCTACTCTCAGAACCCTCCCAAACTTTTGCCCTGGGTCTCTTGGTTTGGCTGCTCTTGATTTGCCTCCTTTATAATCAAAATGCAATCAGGAGTAGAGCGCTTTGCTATGCTTTGCGAACCATTCTTGCACGTTATCAAATCTGAAGAGGGCACAGGAACCCTCACTTTTTTAGCCAGCTTGTCAGAAATGTGGGTGGCCTGGGGACCCCGAGCTTGTGACCACCAAGTGAGGTGAGTACCCAATGTTGGGTTCTTGGCATCTCAGAGCTATCTCTAAGGTAGAGGGGAAAACTGCCTAGCTGGATTTGGCCCTCAAATGTCTTGAATGAGTGACTTGATGAGTCTACATTAAGTTGACCTTGTTGGGGAATGTGGTCTTCATGTGTTGGGGTCTGCACTAATTCCAGGTGGTGAGCATCAGAATTACATCAGCCCAGCAGCATATGGGGTGCCTAGAAGAGACTGCGGCCACAGTGGTTTTGCCTTTGTGGCCCCTCTTCCCTATTTCCCTCCCTCTGGTGGCCTCAGAACCCTTCTCTGCTGACAACCCAGTTCATAGGGCTTGACAGTCTTCATGGACTGGCAATCTTGTTTCCCTCCACCACCACATGAGCACTGAACTGAGACCCAAATAGTCAAACTCTTCTTGGTCTTTTCTCCAGAAAGGAGGGTGGTTCTCAGGTGGGGACTGGGAACCAAGGGCCTCCACTGGCCATCAAGTCAGCCACGTGGAGGGATCTGTCTTAGAACTGGAGAGAAAGACAGCTCAATGGATCCAGGAGTCCTGGGTCAAATGGTCCTCTGGGGGAGTTCCCAGTTACATGAACCAATAAATCCACCCCTGCCATTTACGTATTTCTTTTTCTTTTCTGTTAGCAGTCATTGGAATTGGGTTTCTATCACGACAAGTAGGATTCCTCATTGATACAGTATTTCACATCATGACCTCCATAGAGTAAATGTTCACCCAGGTAGCCACATTTCTAAAGTGGGAAAAGTCCGCTCCAAATCCCCAAATTTCCCTTTGTTATTTATAGCCCACCACCGCCCACAGTGCTCCCCTCTGTGAATGATAGTGTAGATGACCACAGATTCTTTTTTTTTTTTTTTCAGTGCCTGTTGAGAAGTGGTATCTCATTCCTCCACAGTGGAATTTCCCTGCTGGCCTTATTGACTTGTTTCACTGACAGAATGTGGTGAGAGGGATATTCTGGGACTGCTTAGACTCATTCATAAGAAGCCTTGAGCTCCCAGGGGCGCCTGGGTGGCTCAGTGAGTTAAGTGTCCTTTGGCCCAGGTCATGATCCCAGAGTCCTGGGATCAAGTCCCATGTCAGGCTTCCTGCTCAGGGGGGAGTCAGCTTCTCCCTCTCCCTCTGCTCTTCCCCCCACCACTCACGCTCTCTCTCTCTCTCTCCCTCTGAAATAGATAGAATCTTAAAAAAAAAAAATTCTGGAGCTTCTGCCCAGCTTCTGCTTCTGCTGTGTAAGGAGTCTGACTGCCCTGGCACAGAAGTGGGGGGACACATGGAAGCCTGGAGACAACATGAAAAGACAGAATCTCCCAACCAGCCCCCACATGGTCTAGCTCCTGGCCACTGTAAGTCACCCCAGTAGAGACCCCAGGCAATCCGTGAAACAAAGACAAGTCATCCCCACCAAATCCCACCTGAATCACAGGCTCACAGGCAGGCTTGCATGCCCCTGCATTTTAGGGGGGTTGACTATACAGCAATAGACAAATGGGACAGATAATAACAGCAGTTTAACTTCCCTCAGTGGTCCCTACATGCCAGGTTCTTAAAAATTTACCTATTTATTTTATATCAAGAGAGAGTGAGAGTAGGGGGAGGGGCAGAGGGAGAAGGAAAGAGAAGCAGACTCCCGCTGAGCGTGGATCTGGATGTGGGGCTCGATCTCACGACCCTGAGATCATGACCTGAGCCGAAATCAAGAGACGAATGCTTAACTGACTGTGCCACAAGGACGCCCCACCTATGTGCCAGGTTCTTCACAGGCACCATCTCATTGATTCATCAAGCAACCCAAGAAGCGACTATTACCAATATCTCCACTTTGGGTGTGAGGAAACTCAGAATCAGAGAGTTCATGTCACAGGCACAAGGTCACACAGCTGGGAAATAACGGAACCAGGACTTAGACCTCTTGGCTGCCTAGCCACCATGTTCTGGTGCCCTGTGATCATGACATGAGAAACAGCAGGCTGACCCCCTTCTGGAATCTAGCCCCCACCACAGAATTTCTGTCTTAAACAGAACACTGGCAGGACCTAACCTACTGCAAAGGGGAGAGTCTATCCATCACCCTGTGGACCAAAGTAAGAGAAACTCACTAGCAATGAATGGTCCAGAACCCTCTGGAAAATCCGGAAAATGCTTTCTATCCTTCTTAAGTCTGCAAGGTTCTCCAATGGAAAGAACTGAAGCTGTGCAGAGAACTATAAGAGGTGTGGCTTGTCTTCTTCCAGGAACGTAGCCACGGCAAACATGCCACCCAGAACAGAGGGAGCCAGAGGAAGAAATACCCCAGCCTCTTTCTCCATCCTCTCACTCCAGTGGGTGCCTCCCATTGGCTAACCCCAAACAGAAGGCTGAGGGCACAGGAGCTCACTGAGGCAGTCCATGCTGGCCAGGGTCTTGGACACAGAGCCCCATGGAGAAGGGTACAGAGGGGCCCTCGGAAAATAGCCCAGCGGCAGGGAGTCCTGTTTTCCCTATTTCCCACACTTGGTACAGGTGGAAATCAGACATTCCAAAAGTCAGATGAAAATACATGAACTATATTGTCCTCCTGGGGCTTATGGAGTAACTAAACCCCAAACTCAACTCCACTGGCTTCTGTCACCTTCCCAGAGCTCATTTCCAAAAGGAAATAACACCTGCCCCAAATCTCCACCTACCATGGCCTCCTCTCTGAACCTCCAGCTGCCAGGGGCTGACAGTAAGTCACAGAAGCATACTGATTTCTCCAGGGAAAGATGAGCGAGGTGAATGCGGAGCTCCTCCGTGCACAGGATGAAAACCTTTGTGTAGGAAGGCAAATGAGGTAAGCTGAAAAGGGGGCAGGGGAGGGGGGCTAAGACCCCGCAGCCACAGGCTTTTCCAAGGCAAGGAAGAGATCTAAAGAATGTTCTCTATCCTGAATACAGTCAATAGTCAATGAAAGAACTTCTGGGTTTTGCATCTGACTTCATTATATGCTATTTGACTTCCTGGGCAGGAAACCACCATTAATTAGTCTGTGTTCACGTTAATCCGGCTTTTCATTCATGGGCTGATTTCCTCCTACTAAGAGTTTGAATTTAAAATGTCGCTAACAACAAGAAAAATAATAATATTAATAATAAAAAAAAAATAAAAAGTCACTGACAGCCTGGACCATTTAGTGCCCAAACCCTCAATGGTCAGGGAATGAGAACTAATGAAGAATATGTCCAACTAATTTAATTCTAGAAGCAGCTTATTAACATATCAAAAGACTCCAAATGTGCACCCTCTTTGACCTTAAAATTTCCTGCCTAGCACTTGGCTTTTTTTTTTTTTTCGCCTAAAGAAATAATTATGGTTGTGTACCGATCCGCAGTTTAAAAGGTGCTCATTGAATTATTGTTCAGGTTAGCAAAGACTGGGAATAATCTGATATTTAACATCATGGCACCGGAAATAATCACAACCATGACAATTCTCATGTTAAATATTTAGCGTTTCCCTCGTGCCCAGGCCCTACGCTCAGCACTCTGCCCGTATTAGCTCATTTCATCTCCACGACAACGCTGTGAGTTTGGTAGTATTATTTGGCCCACTTTAGAGGTAATAAAACTGAGGCACAGCAAGGATAAGAAACCACCCAGAGATGCACAGCTTGGGAGCTTGGAGCCAGGAAAGATCATGGTCAACATCTGCCAGGCCCAGGACAAGAGAAGAAAACTGGAGGCCTGCAGACCATTTGAAAATTGATAAATCTAGATAATCAACTGTCAAGTCCTATGTTTTCTAGCCTCAAGTCTGGGCAAATACGTGAGGCCTGGGCTCAATGCCGAATCTTTAGACTCCTAGGAGTTCTGTGCCTGGATGTGGTGGCCTGGGGTGAAGCAGCCCACAGCAGAGCTCTTACTCCCATCCTCTTCCCACCCTTGGCTCTGTCCCATGCTGCGAGGGGCTGTCTGCAGACATGTGTGGACAGGCCAGTGAGCACAGCCAAGCCTGATCCAAGACCCCTCCGTCCTAAACCGTGGCCCCCGACATCACTCACATCTACAAATACACACACCAGAAGCATAGATGTTCCTCAGGAGGCCAGGCCCAGATAAAGAGCAGCTCAGGCCCTAGAAGCAGATTCGGGGTCGCAAGGGCAAGAAATTCCAAGGTCCCAGGAATGGGAGTGTGGTCTGGAAGGGGACATGGTTTCTACAGAGGACATCTCCTCACCCCATAGACTACTACATGGAAGGGAATGGTGGCTGGCTGGGGGGAAGACTAGGGTCCTCTCAAGTGTGGGTCCAGGGTATAGATTAAGTATAGTATAAGAACGGGATTAGAGCCAGCATTTGGACCCTGGTAAGGTAGATCCAGAGCCTATACACTTAACTAAAGTGCCCCTCAAGATGAGATTCTTTCAATAAATTAGAATACATTAATAAGAAAATATATTTCATCATCTAAAGACATATACACATGTATATATATAAATAATTTTATTTATATAATAAGTATTTATTTTTGTAACAATAAATCTATACTTATATATAACAATAAATAA
This sequence comes from Mellivora capensis, assembly GCA_004024625.1. Classification (NCBI taxonomy): domain Eukaryota; kingdom Metazoa; phylum Chordata; class Mammalia; order Carnivora; family Mustelidae; genus Mellivora; species Mellivora capensis. Next base: position 6,013 of record PISX010003996.1, read on the forward strand.
ATATAAAATTTATATAATATATAAATATGCAATATAATATATAAATATGTAATATAAATATATAAGTATATGATATTTATATTATAATTGTTGTGATTATATAATTATATTCATAATTTATAATATAAATATATAAAAATTTATAAAATAGATAAATAATATATACATAATATATATAATATATATGTAAATAATATGGAAAGATATTCCAAAAGATATTCCAAAAATTTTATAGGTAGTGAGAAAGCAGGATATAAAGTTATAAATATGAAACCTTTGTGGAAAACATCATGGCTACACACATTAAAAAAACATAAAACAGATACAAAAAATATTAATACTATATTTTGGTAATTATGAGATTGGGGGTGATTTTATTTTTACATTTCTTTTTTTTTCTATATTTTCTACTTCCCATAATAACATAAACTACTGAGTTATTAAAGAGAATAAAGCACAATAAAAGTTATGTTTGAAAATGACAGACATATTCCATTTTACTGCCCTTCACAGATAACATGGTTTTGTTTTGTTTTGTTTTTTACAAACTGAAGGTTCATGTCAGCCCTCATCAAGGGAGTCTATTGGCACCATTTTCCAATAGTATCTGCTCACTTTGTGTCTCTGTGTCACATTTTGGTAATCCTCACAATATTTCAAACTGTTTCATTGTTATTATATTTGTTATGGTGATGTGATCAGTGATGATAACTTGCTGAAAGCCAAGACAATGGTTAGCATTTTTTTAGCAATAAAGGATTCTTTAAATTAAGGTGTGTACATTGTTTTCTAGACACAATGCTATTGCACACATCACACACTACAGTGTAGTGTAAATGTAACTTTTATATGCATTAGGAAACTAAAACATTCACTTGACTTATTTTATTGCAATACTCATATTATTGCACACCACAATGTCTTCTACGTATGCCTGTACATTTTTGCCCACCAGATTACAAGAGACCATATTAGACCCTGTAGGAAACACCAAGAGAGGTAACAGTGCAGAGAGATGGAATGTCACACACTAGATGTTAGGAAACATACTTCCGGTGCACACAGGAAAACTACATTTCCCAGTTTCCATTGCAGCTAGGTTGGAGTCACATGACTGAGTTTTAGCCAATAGTGAGAATAAGTCACATAAGACATTTCCACGTCTGGCCCCTAAACATAGTCCACTTGGCTCTCTGGTCCTCTCTTGCCCTTTTCTGATCTCAGAGTCCATGCTTTCCAGAAGGCATGCCTACAAAATGGTGGAGGCCTGCCTGATCTACATCATCACTGAATGAGCGGGATGACCAACATCCTGGCTTGTCTGGGTCTCAGCAAGGGTGGTGGTGGGGAATTCTGTAGTCCCAGGGGAAATGGGAACTGTGTCATGTTGGTCAATTAAATGAGCGAAGGATAAAGTTGCAGGGCCGCCTGGGTGGCTCATTGGGTTAAGCCTCTGCCTTCAGCTCAGGTATGATCTCAGGGTCCTGGGATCAAGCCCCACATCGGGCTCTCTGCTCAGCAGGGAGCCTGCTTCCCCCTCTCTCTCTGTCTGCCTCTCTGCCTGCTTGTGATCTCTGTCTGTCAAATAAATAAATAAAATCTTTAAAAAAAATAAAGTTGCATTCTGTTAACCATCATGGATCTTTAGATTAGTAGTAAAGCCTAGTCCTTCCAAACTACTATCAGGAAAATCTCAATACCTAAAGTCTGATTATTCCAAACAAATGCTTAGTCCCATTCCCTTATGTACCTTTGCCCTGTGACACTTCCCTCTAATTCTCTGGACAGCAATTCTCTGATATGTACAAAGAAACAATACAACCACCCCCAGTGGCATTGTGATAAATAATATGTAGCTGTAAAAAATATTTGTTGCTATAAATCAGTGCACAAACGTGCATTTTTATCATTATTATGGTGTGTATCATTATTATGTGGCTCTGGGTTAAATACTGCAGGTAAACTGTTGAATAAGAGTCCCTGTCCCCACAGTGGATGGATAGATGAAGAATGCTAAGATGGATATGCAGACAAATTAATAATTGTCATAATGTTTTTTTCTCATGATTTCTGACACCTGGCATCATTTGAAAAACTTTCCTCTCTTTAGAAAATTTCCCACATCCTAAGCACCCCCCTCCCACACACATAAGCGAGGCTCATTTTTCCAGCCTTCCTCGCTGCTAGGTATTTGGGCTAGGCTCCACCAACTGGACACTGCTAACATACAAAGCAGACTTGCATAAAATCCATCATTTCATGAAAGCAGAAGTGAAGGTGTCCAAATTTTCAGGGGAGCAGGACCTCTCATATCTGGCTGCTAGTGTCACTGGTGGGAACTGTAGAGTTTGTGTGTAAGTTGCAGTGTTGATACCAAGAGAGGATTTGCAAGTTTCACAGGGGCATCATAATATGCTGCTCTGGCTGATACTCTTGGTTGTCTAGGCTACACATCTGACTCTACGACCCTCCTGGAGATGCCATGAGTTGCCTAGTATCTTCTAACAAACGTATGTTCTGCTTAGACCGGCTACATTGTGTTGGACAGTTTGCAACCAACAATATTTACTAGACAGATGGAAAGCTAGACAGCTAGACAGACAGATCCTTCTACTCCCTGGCAGACAACAATGAACCCTAAACAAAATATTAAAAATAATAATAACTACCTGAAGGCACTGGAAAGTGACCAGTAACAAGGGAAGAAAAGGACAGCTCTGGGTGAGTTTCCTGTTCACGTCGCTTCCAGCCCAAGAGCAATCCTTGATCTGCACCAACCCAAGAAAGGAAAAACCCAGAGAGGGTGTGCCCCCTGGGGAGTGTATCAGCTCTGCCCAGATCTGTAGCCAGTCCTGGAACACGCAGGAGGAGATCCCAAACAGCTGAGTGAAGGCTTCTAGCAGCAGCCAACCAGAGCGGGGAGAGTACTTGCAGACCAGAAAATATAGCAGACTTCAGAATTCCCACAAGACGGTGTTAATGAGGAAGTCATTATGACTTCCTCCATAATGAGGAAGTCTTAAGGAAGAAGGACTGGGAAGAGACAAAGGAGCAGTTTGCCCTCAGAGAAGCCTTTCTTCATCCCTTCATTTCACAAATGCCTGTCGGGCTCTTCTCACGAGCCGGTCACGCTGAATGCTGGGCACGCAGTTATGAACCCAGATCTGTGCACTCAGTAACAGGTATTTCTTGAGCTCCCACCTCTCCACCGGCGTGTCCACTACTCTGCTAGCCTGGAAGAGAGCCCTGCCACACCAGGGGAAGAGCCTTGCCCTCATGGAGCTTTCAGGTTTACAGGAAAGTCTGCGATTTGTGATTCTACAAATCAGGACACGGTGAATTCGCGGGTTACCTAGGGGGATGCATGTGATGAAGAGGTTCAGGAGAAGGAATGATCCAACACTCCGCACTGCCAGGATCCCTGGGGAACTGGAAGGCTTGTTCCATCTTGTTCGTGCTTGAACAGAGACAATTGCGCTGAACACATTTTGGCCCTTTTATTCCTTCCTCGTCATCCAGAGGCCCTGGAGCTTTTATATCTGTGCTTTTCACACATTCCTTTGTATTAAGGTTTGTGTGTGTGTGTGTGTGTGTTTTTCTTAAAGAAGTAAAGCACAGCTTCCAGAAACACACACACACACACACCACGCCCCGCCCCCCTTATTCTTCCAGTGATTACATAACTCGGAGAAATCCTTCCAAGACTTGCCGTGTAACTCGACCAAACCTATAAATGTCTTGAAGCTTAGTTGGCAAAGCAGTCCATGCCAACAGTACATAAAACCCTTCGTGGCTGGGTGTTCCAGCCATCTGAATTCGTATAAAAACGTCTGGGCCTCTGAACCCCACTTAACAGAAGCTCTTCTCTCTGACATTGGCTCTCCCAAACAAATACAAGTTGGAAATTCTCCCTGGAAAAGCAGGGTCATCGTGGCGGGGGGAGACGGGGAATTATGCCGACAGGGACCTGGGCAGAAGGGGTGGGAAAAGAGGTGTAAACTCCAGTCGTGAGGAATGCTTGGGGGAGAGAGGGATTATTTGAAGGAAATTGCACCAGAAAATGTAACCTCATGTAGGCGGCTGATGGTGAAATGAGTGTTTCGTGTGGGCAAAGCAGCTGGACTCGGGAGGCAGAAGGAGTTGAAAAAAAGGAACTCTGAGTCAGAGACTGCCAGGCACCTTGGGTGGTAGACTAGGGGCATAAGGTATAATAAATATTGAGGGAGAAACAGAAAAGAGGGGTGGGGAAGGCAACAAAGCCTAGCGCAAAGGCACGCCCAAGGAAGGGCTCTCCTTTATGGAAATGCAACAGCCTGTGGGTGGGGGGCCCTGAGGACTTCAGATGCCTACATACAGCCCACCCTTCCTTTCAGCCTCATTGAATTCGGAGGACTGTGGGAAGCCACTGTGGGAACAAGAAATGGGAACGTCCTGCCAGAAGCCAAAAATGATGGCACATTGCCTACCCCTTCCTCCAACCCAAGAGGGGTTGATGGCACCATCTGATTGGGGCGGGGTAGGGAGTGGACAGAAAGCTACCCATTTGCTTCAAGACCCTCTGGCTTTCACACAACCAGAACAGAAAGCAGCAGTGAGATTGCTGGTCAAAGATAAAACCAGAGAGACCTTACAAGATGAAAGAAAGGGAATGCTAGAATTCCATCTGGAGACCCAGAAACCATTGGATAGTCACCGACAGCCTCTGTGTAGTTTCAGACTCCTGAATCTACTGTCCCTCACCTAGACCTGCCTGCTGAGATGGGTAAACATCATGGCTTAGTGTGGTCAGCCTATGTTCAGAAAGCTGGAGCCTGGGGCGCCTGGGTGGCTCAGTTGGTTAAGCATCTGCCTTCGGCTCAGGTCATGGTCCCAGAGTCCCAGAATCGAGCCCTGCATCAGGCTCCATGCTCCGCAGGGAGTCTGCTTCTCCCTGCCCGTTCTCATGCTCTCTCTCTCATTCTCTCTATCCCTCAAATACATAAATAAAATCTTTAAAAAAAGAAAGAAAGTTGGAGCCTGGACTCTCAGCTCCTCTCCCTAGGGTTTAGCCAGATCTGTCGGACACCAACTGGTCCAGTAGAAGGCACTGGGAATTTAGAACTTAGGCCTGCCCCACACGGGCTTCTGTTGAACTGGGAGGAAGCGCAATGAACACACAGAGATGCTGGCAGGAGGGGATTATTCTTCTCCTTCCAACTGGAGACAAACCTCAATAAATTTTTATGCTGAGTGTAGAAGGAATGGTAATAGGTTTTTCGTTTTGGCTTTTTAAAATACCTTTTCGGTAAGTTGAATAGCTGTTAATTACAGCAACAAATAGCTAACCTAAAAGCCAGAACAGTATTTATAGTGTACTATGGTTTATATTTTAAAAGGAGGACAGAGAATGTATTCGCATATTTCCTTCTATGTGCATAAAATATTTCTAGAAGGATATGTAAGACACTAATGTAACAGATTGGCTCAGAAGAGAGGAAAACTGGGGCGCCTGGTGCCAGGGTTGAGAGACTTTCCATTCCATTCCCCTTTACACTTTGTGATTTTTCAACCATGAAAAGGCTTTTCCCATTCAAGAAATAGTTTTTAAAGTAAGTGTCAATATTTACCAAAGCCTGTGTGCCAGGCAGAGCACCAGAGACAGATTTAGGGGTAAATACCACACCATCACTGCCCATGAAAATCCAATAGGCTGGCCCAAGAGGTGGCAGAGACACTATTAGCTATGAAGTATGGCTAAAGGGTGGAGGGCAGAGGGGATATAGTGCAAAATGGTGGCCAGAGAGGCTGAGAGATGGGGGTTCAAGTCAATAGACTAGCATCCGGAGCCTGGTTCACTCACTTAGTTGATGTGTGAGCTTCAATAGGTTGTTATACCTCTCTAGACCTCAGTTTCCTTGCCTAAAAAATGGGAATAATAATGGTAAGGGAGAAAGAGGAGGAAGAGGAGGAAGAAGGGAAGAAAATTACGATGATGGTGATGATGATGATGATGATGATGAAGGAGGGGGAGGGGGAGAATGTGGAAGAGGCAGAAGGGGAAGAAGGAACAGGAGGAGGAGGAGTGAGGAAGTGGGAAACAATATCCATAGATCGTTGTGGGGATTGAATGAGATGATGTGTGTAGAGTACTCAACATGGGATCCAACACAAGCACAGCACCCAAGGCCATGATTAAGAAGAGTGATACTTGTCATTATGGTAACATTACCAAAGAGAGACTCAGAGTGATTAATTCTGGTCTGGGAGAAGCTTGATGGGGATGACACTTGTGAGTTGGTTCTTTTTTTTTTTTTTTAATTAATTTATTTATTTGACAGACAGAGATCAGTAGGCAGAGAGCGGGAGAGGAGGAAGCAGGCTCCCTGCCGAGCAGAGAGCCTGGTGCGGGGCTCGATCCCAGGACCCTGGGACCATGACCTGAGCTGAAGTCAGAGGCTTTAACCCACTGAGCCACCCAGGCGCCCCGTGAGTTGGTTCTTAAGGGATAGAAGGACGGATTGGCTTTCAGCATCCACAAGAAGACAGTTAGCAGGAAGCCCAGTCCAGGAAAAGGCTTGGAGCTCCATTGGTACTGCCGAATTTCTCTCTGTTGGCTTTGGTCCATAGACTGAAGCTGTGAATCAGATGGGAGGAGAGGCAAGGGAAGAGAAGGAGACCTAAATTGGAAATGCATCTCATGGGTCATGGGGCATCTCAGAGGTGGTAATAATGTTTTCTTGCTTCTCTGTCTCTCCATCTTAACACCTGGTCATCCTCTTGTCAAATCAAATCCATCTACACTTTGGCGGAGCACTTCACATGTGCAAGACACACGTAAACTCACTCGCTCTGCAGAAAGTGGACATGGTGTTTTTAAGGACAAGAATCATGGTACAGTTCCTCTTTTTGTTGGTGTACTACTTGGATCATATGTATTCTGATGACGAATGGTAGTTTTAGCTCCTCTGTGTTCCCTTCGTTTTGCTGGTTTGGGGTCTTTTATTTTTGTCTTGGGGAGAGATACCTTTGTGACTAGGATTTGCCTTAAGACACTGGGTTATAATAAAAATTGAATGTGGAACATATTATGTTGGGATAACATTTTATTATGGGTGTTTATTGTTCTGGCAGTAAATTAAGGAAAACTTCGCTGGCTTGGATGCATAATAAGGAATCATTTCTGCATGTTTTAGGGATACAACTTAAAACATAAATTTCTTTTTAAAAAAAAACAAACATAAATTTCTTATTGTCCTCTCAAGCATTTAAAGTGAGCTGACTGGACAGTACCTTGAGATCCTAAAGGATCCTCTCTTTAAATGTCTCTTGAACTGTAGGGTCAAGACATGGTAGAGACTAAGAACCACACAGGCGGAAGTTGAGTGAACTTGTACAGGACCCACATGTCGTGGATAACACCTGACTTCACATTTTTGTCATCATAGGATGTTTCCCCAGCACCTGATTTTACGTTTAGTATATATTAACCTCCTGAAGGTCTTAAATTTAAGCCGTGAGAAACGCTAATTTTATCTACATTCTATAGCGATGTTCCCGGTGAAGTTTTCTTTTTAAGATTTCTTTTTTTTTTTTTTTAAAGATTTTATTTATTTGACAGACGGAGATTACAAGTAGGCAGAGAGGCAGACAGAGAGAGACGGGGAAGCAGGCTCCCTGCAGGGAGCCTGATGCGGGGCTCGATCCCAGGACCCCGGGATCATGACCCGAGCCGAAGGCAGAGGCTTTAACCCACTGAGCCACCCAGGTGCCCCTTCTTTTTTTTTTTTAAGAAGCAGAGCATCAGGAATGCTCAAAGACGGCAGCAACGATGATGGGGACATAGGTGATAATGATAGCAAGAACATTTGAAAACACATCAGGGAATACTCACAGGTCTTTCAAACTTGGGTTCAAATCTTCCATCTGCCCTTTACCAGCTGCCTGCCCTTGAGCAAGTGAGCTAGTGTGTTCTGTTTTCTCATCATAAATTAGAGATGACCCTTACTGCTTCTTCATGTCCTCGCAGGGATGACCAAGAAAGAGGTCACCTCTTTGGACAGACTCCAACTCTTCAGCTGAAGTTTCCTGGAGAATTATCTTTAAAAAGGCATTCAAGGGTTAGTCCAGGCTAACCAGGAAAGAGCTCAGACATTGATTAGTGATGTCTGCCCTGGGTGCAAGAGGGAGAAAGGGACTTCCAGAGGCCTCAGATCTGCTAAATGCTGTGTAGAGAAAGGCAGCTCTGACAAAGTAAATAGCTCACACACAATTAACCGAGAAGTAATAATGATTTCCACACGGACTTCTTTGGAGTTCTCTTCAAAATGATATAGCTAGATATAGACGTAGATATAAAGTACGTACTTTTATACTTATCTACACAATCCAAACATACATATATCCATATATATATACACATACACAAACATACACCTATACAAGTATATCTATCTATCTATCTATTGTCTTTTTGTCAATCATCTGTCCATTGAGAGAGCGTTTTCAAAGCAACCTACAGCATGAACGAGATCAACTCACATAAAAACACAGTTCCGAGACCTTGGTTAGCGCCTATGTGCGAAGCCTGTGCCCAGCCTCCTGTCCTCAAGGAGGCACTCTGCACCTTTTGGTCGTGGTCCTGTAGCTCGAAGGTCCTCCCTCTCCCTCTCTTGGACTAGGCTACTCTGGCTCGCAAACCTTTGGCTGGGAAGGGGGAATTTTTTTTGGCCACGTCGAGAACTTGAAGGATGCTTCTTTCTTGTCTGACATGTTTCTTTGGTGTTTAGAGGTGGTTAATTCTAAGCAAAACATAGCTCCCTGCTCTTTAGGGGAAGAAATTGTTAAATGTGTGCGTGTGTGTGCGTGTGTGTGTGTAAATATAAGTGTGTGTGTGTATACGTACATTTAATATATATTTCAAAAGGTCTTTTGGACATCAAATGACTCTTGCAAAACAACATGTTGATGAGTTAAGTGTAAATGAATCAGAAACATGTGGCTTGAATTCCCTTCAAAATACCCTAGGGTTTAAAATGAGGGGGGGAAAGGTACTTGGAGGGAAAAAAAATACATTTTGGGTCTTGCTGAACCTAAATCATTTGAAAAATAGTTTAAGATGTTTGCTAAATCCAAAAAGCAGCTTTGCTCCCACCATATGGCAATGTCAAAGTGGCTCTTCAGATAGCTTAAGCCTAATTTTAATTTCTTGCACATGTGGTAAAAACATCTTTGAGGACTCTCTTAAGCCACTGTTCAAGGGAATGCTCAGAGTTTGGGGATTTTTTTTTTTTGCATCTCATTTGCATAACAATGACCATGGCCACAGCTCTTCTCCCAAGTTGCACGGGTCAGGGCCCAGTCTGATCTCTTGGACCAATTTCTTGGGCCCTGTACCCCTCTGAGGTCATCTTTTCTCTCCATGCTTAAGGTTTCTGGGACAAACCCTCTATTCCCCAATCTGACTGGTTTCCGTTGGGAGGTTTGCTTTCGCCTGGGAGTACATATGTGGGCATTTGGAATATTATTCCCAGGTCTTACAGAGTTTCCTCTGAGTCCACTCCCAAGTAATCACTGCAGGATGCTCCCTATTAAGCAAGCTGGGCAAATTCCCAGGGACTGGGGTCATTAGGCATCGCTTCCAGTGGTTCAAAATATCCCATGGTCCTTTGTGCTATCTCTCCAGCTGTACAGATTCATCCAAACTGTCCAGAATGCAGCAGGGAACGTTCTAGAACAGTGGTTTGCAAGGAGAGTGGTATCACTCCCTAAGAGGGCATCAGAAATTTGTGGGGGCATTCTTTATCTCAGTGATGGGGGGACACTACTGGTATTTAGCGGGCAAGAGTTGGGGATATGAGATGTCCTATAATAAACAGGACACTCTCGCTGTATGAAAAATGACCCTGTTTCTCACAGGACTTTCCAATGCACTGCTAGACAGACATTCATGTGGGTGAAAAATCTGCTAACAATTAGCCCAGCCCAGAACCTACCCCTGTGTCATATATATATACATATGAATGTATGTATATATATGTATATTTATATTTTATACATAAGCACGAGTCATTTTTTCGCAATTTCAACGTACCCTGGATTTTTCATACCATGAGATCCAAGAGAAAATTGGACTTGGCTGTGTTGGTGACAAGATGGAAAAATGTCACTCATGACAATGCCATTTGGAGCTGAGTTTCCCACACAGCATGTCCTCGGGCGCAGCCTCTGTCCCCTTCCCCACAGGACCCTGTATGGATGCGACATGGATTACTTGTATGCTCCTCTTTGCCCTCTTTCTCATTTAGACTGAAGTTATGTGTGTGTGTGTGTGTTTGAATGATGTGTCGGGAGGTTGGATGATCCATAACATGTATGTAGGTTTTGTGATCTGTGATTTTCATTTCAGTATGGTTAAAGGGACGTTACAAAATGTCTGTTGCATAAGCTGGCCCTGGGCGCACCTGGGAGGCTCTGAGAGTTAAACATCTGCCTTTGGCTCAGGTCCTGATCCCGGGGTCCTGGGATGGAGCCTGGTGTGGGGCTCCCTGCTCTATAGGGAGTCTGCTCTCCCTCTCCCTCTGCTCTTCCTTGCCCTGCTTATGCGATCTCTCCCTCTCTCAAATAAATAAACAAAATCTTAAAAAAAAAAAACACCCAAAAGCTGGTTCTGATTTTGCTCTGATAAAGGAGCCCTGGATGAGAGCGGATAGCGCCAAATAATGAAGTAACTGGGAAGAAGGAGCCATTAACTCTGGGTGTGGTTTGCCTCTACCACTAGCTGATTGTGTGCTAGTGGATTCTGAACAAGCCTCCTTTCCGATTTGAGCCTCAGTTTCCCCCACCTCAACCATGAGAATGTTAACACTTGATCGGTGGGCCACAAACTTCAATTCCTTAACTGTAGTGAATGAAAAGGGCCATATGTCTGCCTATGAAACTCAGAAGACGACTCTTCACTGTATCCCATAGTGGAACGTGCCTTCCACCATTTCTCACAACATAGTTGACCCTTGAACAACAACGTGGGCTTTGGGGCCGTTGACCTCCCATGGAGTCAGAAATCCCATGCAGAACTTTCGATTCCCCCAAAACTTAACTACTGATAGCCTACTGCTCACTGGAAGCCTTCCCAAGAACACCAACAGTTAGTCGATAAACGCATACTGCGTATGTTACATTTTTTATAGATTGTATTCTTAGCATCAAGCTAGAGAAAAGAAAATGTAATTAAGAAAACCATAAGGGATAGAAAATACATCGACATCACTGTACTGTATTTACTGAAAGAAAATCTGCAGGTAAGAGGACTTTCGGAGTTCAAACCCACATCGTTTGAGAGTCATCTACACCTGGAAGGATTTGAGGTGCGATTTTATTGTCCCTCTTTAAGGATATCACCGCGGATGGATTTCTCTGGACTTTGAGAGTACAGTACCAGGATTCATGGGCACTGAGACCCAGCCTCAGTGATGAGGAGTGGAGGAGAGAGAGATAGGCAGACTGTGGAAAAATACACCAACTATTCCTTGTCAAAGGAGGAGAACTCACTCCTCAACTTCCGCCAATGGTTGCCACCTGTGGATGGTCTCCAGTCCCCAGACCTTCGAATCATCTAAGAAAAGCTAAAACTCTGTAGTTTAAAACATCCTCCTCCTACGTTTAAAAATTGGTTCAATTGAAAGAGAACTAAATAACACATTGGCCCATAAATCATCCATGCCTGTGGGTGAGACTCTGTCCACAGACCCCCACGGAGAGAACTTTAGATGAAATGAATGCTAAAAGTAGGATTTGCTCTGAAAATTGAGCATTCTAGCCTAGGGGTCAGAAGAGTCTTCCAGGAAGGGCCAGAGAATGTCTTGGGTTTTGCAGGCCATATGGTTTCTGCTACAATTGCTTACCCCCGTCCCTGCCACACCAAGGCATGTCCACACAGCAGTGACACGCGGGTGCTCTCTGTTCTGATAGGACTTTACAATAAGGTGGTGGGCCAGACTGGGGCCAGGGGCCACCCTCCTCTGAACCCGGTTCTAAGTAACAGACTGCTCTCTACACAGGCCTGAGCACAACTGTGAAAAGCAAAGAACAGTTGTTGTTGTTTTTAAAGATCTTTTGTAAATAGTTCAAGATCTCACTTGGTAACACATTTGGGTGACTTCCCTTCCTTTTACATTGATAATTTCATCAATACTACTTCTGACCCTTTCCTTACTTCTACCTTTTTTTAAGAGGCCAAATTGCTAACAATGACATGTCTCTAAATGTAGAAAAAGACTCTGTGACACACACTTGCATTGGCTAATGGGGATGTGGGAATGCCTGTTTTGCATTTGGATTTCTGATATCATCTACTTTCAGTGTCTGCAACATCCCCTTTGGTCAGGGCAATGCCAGAAGTCCTATTGGGAAATGGTGAGAAGCCTGGAGACCGCCAGATGTTGGGTTGCTGGAACAGTCAAGGCAGTCCTGGGAAGGAAGATGTCAGGGTTCAAGGCCAACCTGGTGTCCCAGCCTGGGCTTCAGGAGCAGGCTTGCCTCTTTCTCAATAGATGGGTGCCTGGGGCAAGTCACTTAACTTTTCAGCTGTAAAAGGAGGAATAGGAGCTAATTGATTTCAAAACCTCTACAGTTGCCTAATCCCTAAAATCCCCCACTAGGCCTGCTGACCCAATTCTGGAGGATTCTAGACAATGTTGCACAGTGATAGGTTACATGACAGGACTAATGGCATGGGTCTGTATTGGGTGTCCATAGCTTTTATCCACTCCCCAGTTCAACCTTCCTGTCTTTCACATAACAACACAACAGTCTTTCCTGTGAACTCTGACCTCTCTCCTATTTTTAGGCCATATAGTAAATGTGGGCCGAGTATGGCCACTGGGTCCCCGAGTGGGCCCATGACCTAGCTGTGGCCAAAGCATTCCTTCCTGCTGGCCGGTGGTGGAATTCCTGGCTCAGGAATGGGCCTGTGACTCAGACCAGCCAGTGAGGGTCCTTCCTAGGAGTTTGGCTGGAATAGTAAGTGGCTTTCCTTGTCCCACTAGAGTTGATTGACAAACTGGAAAGATACACACCAGGAGCTTGTGTATAGACATCGTGGTCAGAGCAAAGAAAGTCTGTTTCAGAATGAGGCCAACCAAGAGGAAATAGAGCTGGGGGAAGGAGAAGGAGTTCTGACGAGATGGCTGAAGCCTCTGAATGCCATCATGGCTAAAGCCAATTATACCATCTTGAATGGTCTTCCTAGCTTATGTGAGAAACAAATCTAGTTTTTGTAATTGTGCATGACCCTGAATAGGATTTTTCTTTTTGTCCACTTTCAACCAAAGGAGTCTTGAGTCGAGCGGCCACATAACAGGGATGTAAGTACAAATACCCATAGGCGTCCTCGGCCACCTTTTGTCAGGGAAAAGATCTCAGGCTAGATCTAGGGGATCTTGATTCTTGTCTCAGTTCCACAGTGCTAGCTAGTCATGTGCCTCTGAGCAAGTGGTCTACCCACTCTGTGCTTCCATTGTGTCTCCTATCACACATGAAAATGTGGGTGAGAGGCTCAGAGATAGTCTCAATGATTCATTGCAAATGGGACCAAACTGGGCCAGGTATCCAATCTATGATCACCTAGTAAAGACATGGCGGCCCCTTCTGGGACAGGGGAGGGGCAATTCCTCCAAGGGAGAAGGAGGTAAGAGCTCCACACAAAAGACTCTGCATAGTGGATGCTCAAGGCACATCCTTATTTCCTATTCTCCTCCTCTCTACTCTTCCTCCTTCTCTTCCTTCTCTCCCTCTTCTCCTCCTCCCCTTCCCCTCTTTCTCCCTCTCTCCCTTTATCCCTCTGCTGTGGTCCTTCTTATTCATCTTAATATTAATGTCGATGATATTTGGATTAGTTTCAACAGAATCATCATTCCCCAAAATTTCTTCCTCGGTTATGAACGTGAAGAAAACGGAACATAATCCAGTCTCTGAACTTGAGTTTTAGCGAGCAGCCTCTTTTCACTCTTGGGTTCATCTTTAAAATGAATCTAATGATATCTGACCCATTCGCCTCTCAGAGCAATTGGAAGACAGTAACGGATGTGAAAGAATTCTGACAATGTAAGCATTGTCCTCACCGAGAACTTCCCCTCAGTTCCCCACCCCCGTGGAGGCACTAATGCCACATAGTGTTCAGTCTGTGTTTTTCTAGTACCCATAAAAGTAAGTGCCATCATAAGGCTAGATAATTTCTCAGAAGAAACAATGCAGACCCCCCCCTTTTTTTTCAACAAGAGATTTTTCTCCAATAGATTTAATTGGGTCATGGTTCAGTGGACCCCAATAAGGGCCTTAGCAGACTCTGCTCTTGTCCCTTTGAAACGGCACAATATGTAAAAACCAAAACAGAGACGTGCTCCTTATTACACTATTATTTAACCTGGAGTCTCTCCAGACTCGGCCCATGTAGGCAGCCACGGCTTCCGGGGGCGGGGAGGGGGCTGGGTGATGGGAGGCCGCCCTCGGAATAAACACCATGTGCTTCCTGGAATTTGGAGGCCCATTCTTTCCACTGCCCTTTCGCTCCCTTGATTGGCAGATCCCGGGTGCCAGGCGGCTTTATTACAATCTGGCACGGCCAAGGCAGCCACTCTGCCTGTCCGCAGCCAGAAGCCAAGGGGAGAGGCCTCCATCCAGGGCCTGACACAGAGCCAGGTCTGCCGGCCTTGGCGATGGGTGGCTTCTCTGGTGAGAACGGGGCCCGAACAATTACGCTTTTGTGCTGGCGCTGCCCATTCTGGATCTGACTATCTGGGGCGTGGGAGATGGGTGAAATCCGCTGATGTTTGGGACCCCTGGGCCCAGGGCTTTCTTATGGAGGAAGTTCACAGTCAGCTAGATAAGGTTCAAATGTTGTGTGACCTTGGAGCTACATTTAACCAGGCATTGTATCTTTTTTCAGGAAAAGGGGCATAATACCTGCTTCTCATACTTTTCTCTGGATTATGTACAGTAATATAGTCCAGCACCAACTCAGGGCCTGGGGAGGGGAACACCTGTCCAACAATCACAGGCTGTCCTTGCCGTGAATGTACCTGATATTTTAGGCAGGGCTACTCCCACTTTTCTGTCTTCTCAGAAACAGAAATCAGCCAGCGTTTTGAGCTGTCCACATCAAGTATACATAAGGCAATTTTATTTTTATTTTATTTTATTTTTAAAATATTTTATTTATTTATTTGAGAGAGAGAGCATGAGTGAGAAGAGAGGCAGAGGGAGAGGGAGACGCAGGCTCCCTGCAGGAAGTCTGACTTGGGGCTCCATCAAGGGACTCTGGGATCGTGACCTGAGCCGAAGGCAGACGCTTAACCCGCTGAGCCACCCAGGTGCCCACATAGGACAATTTTAAACTTGGCCCAAATTTAACTTCTCATAATTTTTTAAATTTTAGAAATATAACCTACAAGCACAGACACACAAAAATATATATTTATATATATATACATATACATACAAGTAAATCAAACATGCCCATGACTATAACCCACACCAAGAAAAAAAAAATGTATATTACCAGCACCAAGAAGCCTCTAGAGTCCGTTCCTGGCTACAAACACCTGCATCCTTAATCTGACTTTAATGACAATCATTTTCCTGTTTTTCTTAATCATTTTGCGACCTATCTCTGCATCAGTGAACAATAAATTTACTTGCCTTGCTTTTCAGTCTCATAAAATGAACCCTATGGCATGCATTCTTGTGTGCTCTCTTTCTGTCACGGTGATGTTTGGAATATTTATCAAGCTCTTATGCTTAGCTGTGGTTCGTCATTTTCATTGCTGTAGAATATTCCATTAATCAGAACTGAACTAGGAAAGAGTTGAGATCAAGTCTCCAGCAGTGGTCCCCATGCGTCCTTCCCCACCTCTATGTGCCCAGCACCCACTCCAAAGGTGGAGTCGGCTTTCCTCCCTCCAACCTGGGATGGCCTTGTGACTTGGTTTGACCAATAAAACATGGAGGATATGAAGCCCTCGCACTCCCGAATCCAGTTCTTGTGAAAGCACTGACAGTTTCTGCGTCTTTGAAGCCAGCACTCATTAAGGAGTGCAGGGCCCCTGAGCTCCCCATCTGTGAGAAAGCCCAAGGAACCCACATCGGGAAAGAGCACCATGGCTGAGGAGACCCCAGCTCTGGCAGACATTTCCAGAAGAACCAGCTATGCTTCCACAGGTCTCTTGGACATGTGGCCCCAGCTGAGGCCAGGTGGAGCCCAAGAACCGGGCTGCCCAGCCCAGCCCCGCCCAGCCCCGCTCACAGCGCAGAACCGTCAGAAGGGATACGCTGTCCTGTTAAGCTCTTAAATTTGGGGGTGGCTTGTCCTGCAGCAACAGAGAACCGGGAAAGCCCTCCCCAAGAGTCCGCTGAGCAGAATATCTCTCTCCTTCACACTTGACAGCCTGTATCTTTGCAAATTTTACGTCTTTGCCCTTTGCAAGCAATATTATTTACATCTTCATACATTTTTCAGTGCATCCAACATCACCTCATTTGTCATCATCTTCTCGGAAGCCACACACTTGTACGTGTTTGTGAAAACAGCACTGTGGGTCTAGGTCAACAGATGCCACCGTGAAAGAAAAAGAGAGAAAGGAGAAAGAGCTAAAAGCTGTGGCTAACTGTAAGGATGGAAGGGCATGTCTTAGTACCGTGGCTTTTTCCTAATGAACGGCCACGGAACCCTGTTCTCACAAAAACATGTTTTGTAATAAAACCATTAATTGATTTGAGTACACAGATGTGGCTTTCACTTTGAGAAGTGTCCAAGGTACACTGGATGGAGAATGCAAACAATGAAGCCTGAGTCCTCGTTACCTTGAACTCAGCCCTGAAATGGTTAACAGCCCGCCTTGCCTCCGGTTTACTGCCTTGGGGTATGGAGAAGTCAGAAATAGCAACAAACCTTTCTACATTTGCAGGAATGTAATTGCTTCTAATGCTACTTAAGTTTGAAGAAGCCTTAGCATTTTCATTTCACTGGAGCTTTTAGGTTTGTTTCCCCTTTCAAAGGCGGAATGTATTGAATGCTCCATAGAAGAATGATTGCAGAGGGTAGGGAGGGGAGGGGGAAGAGGCTAGGAAAACTAACGGCTTTGAAAAATAAAACTATCAGTGTGGGAGGTGGGAAAGAGAAGGAAGGGCTCTTCAAAGAGGCGGCCCAGTCTGGTTGAAGTAAACAGAACTGAGTTCTAGTCGGCTCCACCCACGTATCTGCAAGCAATCACCTTTGGGCAAATGACCTACATTTTCTGAACTCAGTTTCTTCATCCGTAAAATGGGGCTAAGGGAAACCTCACAGGCCTGGAGTGAAGAATCAGAGAGAGAATCTACCTAAGGGGCTTAGTCCAGTGACTGTCGCAAAAACAGATCCCCAGTGGATGTTAACTCCCTACCGTATAGATAAAGGCTGGCAGTTCATCTAGGGGGTGGTGGGTTTAGGGAACCATTTCCTCCAAGAAGCCAGAAAAATCCCGGAGAGTAAATCATTGCCCCCTCGATAGAGGTATGATATTCTGTGGCTGCTTCTGTAACACCACTTGGGGCCTTGGGCATAATCGAATGTCACCGAGCAATTCTGGAAAAGAATTTTGTTGTTTTTGCGGTTCTTTCTGACTTCCACCAGCCAGAGACCCAGGCCTAAGGGAAGGGAGTGAAGTCTTCAGAAATTTTTATGAGAATTCAGAAATAAGCCCTTCCTGTGGATAAGAGAGGGACCAACATAGAGAACATGTCTAGATTTTCTAGGCATCCATTAAAAATCCCCCAAATCCGGCCAAGCAAAAGTGGCAGCTAACTGGGTTCTTTTCATACTGAAGATGCAAAAGGAAGGAGGAGTTTTTTGAAGAACCACAACCTTGGCTTAATCCTGAATGTGGGGTTTTGTGTTCAATATCCCATTTGATCTCCAGAAGAGTTTATTTCCCCTCCTGTCAGAGGCAGAAACTGAGGCCAAGAGAAACAGAGCATAATGGACAAGATCACTCATCTACAAACAGTTCAGAGCCAAGATTCGAATCCAGGCCTTAACTCTGAAACTCCTGATTTTTTTTTAAAGATTATTTACTTATTTATTTGACAGACAGAGACCACAAGTAGGCAGAGAGGCAGGCAGAGAGAGAGGGGGAAACAGGCTCCGCCCCCCCCTGAGCAGAGAGCCTGATGCGGGGCTCGATCCCAGGACCCTGAGATCATGACCTGAGCCGAAGGCAGAGGCTTAACCCCCTGAGCCACCGAGGTGCCCCTGAAACCCCTGATTTTTAATCAACCAAGTGCTCTCTTGCCTCTCCGAAGGAAGACATCTGGATCCTCCCTAAGAATCTGGGCCCAAATGAGAAGGGATCAGAGACAAGTGCAACAGCTCATCTGGAAGGGATTGTGCTGTGATTAGAAGAAGATGCAGGTCAGAGCTCTAAGAAGAGGAAAGGTTCTGCAGGGAGATCAGATGAGAGAGGGGAGTCCCAAGAAGACCCTTCTGAGGGAGGCCAAAACAGGAAAGCAAGTAGCAAGGGGAGAAGTGCTAGCGCTACATAGCCAATCAGCTTGGTGTTCCAAGAAGATGGTTCGGGATTCACATCATGGGAAATAATGCCTCGTGCATTGTGAGGGCGAATATGGCCACATAATGGCCCCCAGGCAGGACCAATCAGAAATCAGCCGGTGGCTTCTGGTGAGTCCAAACACCAGACTTGTCCCATTCAAGTTCACGGTCCTATTTTGAGATAGGCACCCAGGTTAAAGAAAAATTGATGAGTGGAAGCCAGGATTACCCAAACAGGGAATCCGAGGTTTGAATACCTGGGTCAGATTTCTGTGGACTCTTTAGTAGATATTGATGCCACCTAAACGTTTCTCTTTCCTCTTCAGGGCTGTCTCTCTCTAGATTTCTTGCGGTCCTCTTTTTGAGGACCTTCAGGTAAAAATGAATATATATGAGAACATCAAAGTGACTCGTTTCACTACACAAGAAGCCTTCCAAGGCTCTACCTGGTGGTCCCACCCCAAAGTCCAAACTTTGGTGGTCTAGGGATAGTGCGAAAGTCAAAACCCAAAATAAAATCTGATCCAACCAGGAACTTACCTGGACTTACCTCCCATTCCTCACCCATCTCTTCTGAATATATGCATTAAGTCCCATTTCTGGAATTCCGAAAGTCTTTTGATCACATCAAGGATTTACCAGAGCTGGTTCTTCATTGACATTCTGTGTGCATGTTTGTGGTAGCATGTCTGAAACAGGTAGTGAAGCTGTCAGGGTCACAATTTCCTCCTTCTCTCATCTCTCTGCTCCAGCCTGGCCCAAGGGTTGACATTGAGAAGGAGCCTCTCTGTCATTGAATACATTGACAAATGGAGAAATAAGTAAATGAAAATATCCTGGGGATACTGAAGTATTTGGTTTTGATTTAACACCAGAATGCATTCAAAATAAGTACCAAGGGCCGCCTGACAATTCTGCTTCCTGAACTCTGTCTTTATCCTTAAAGAATTGCTTGACCGGGCACTTTTTTGGCTCAGTCGGTTAGGTATCTGCTTTCGGCTTGGGTCACGATCCTGGGGTCCTGGGTTCGAGTCCCACATGGGGCTCCCTGCTCCATGGGGAGCCTGCTTCTCCCTCTCCCTCTGCCTGCCTCTCCCCCTGCTTGTGCACACACTCTCTCTCCATCAAATAAATAAATAAAATCTTAAAAAAATAAAAAGTTCTTGACCATTTCTCCGTTCAGGTGACTTGAGTTCAAACACCATTTGCCAGTAGGCACTGCCTGCCAGGCTGCTTGCTAGGTATGGAGGATTTAAAAATGATTAAGACACAGTCTTTAACTTAAAGAATCTATATAGTCTAGAAAGGGAGTTAAATGTGCATTAAAATATTAAAATAACACCAGCTGCATTTATTAGTCATTTACGGTGTGCCATGACTTCATAAGCATTATCTCATTTATTCCCCCAACCCTGTGAGACTGTCCATTCCTGCCTTGGTGGAGTCACTGATACCAGACTCCCTCGCCCTCATCAACAAATGTAGGAAGCCGCGGCTCAGACAGAGAGCAAAGAGCTCTGCGGTTTGAGAGAAAGGAACACTGGGGACCACCTCCATATTCACCCTGTTTCCCACCCCCAGCAAAGAGAAACCCAACTGAAGCAGACAGGCAGGGAAAACAGAGACACAGGCATCTGGTGTAGTGATGCTCCCGGAATTTGAGGAACAGGATAGTAAGAGACAAGAGAGCTACACCAACAAGAAACACCTGCAAATCTGCAAGGGGGTTCCCTTACATCTGGGTCAGATACTAATGGTGAACGTGCAAGGTAAGACTCTTAAGCTTACTGGCAGGGGGTAGGGAGAGTGCGAGTTCCAGAGCAACTCCAGAGAGTACTCGGGGCCAAGACCCATTGGAGTTCTGGCCAGGAAAGGAACAGAGTATGCTGAATAGCACAAGCATTGGTTTGATACCCTCAGGAAGGCCACGTCTTTAGGGATAGAAGTCTCGTAGGCTTGGAGATGGACGTGCTCTGTACCCGTGCTCACAAAGCTTGACCAGGTGACTCACTGAGATCAACATGAACTCCTTGTCAAAACAAAACTCAATTCTCTTTAAAGGAAGAGAAACAATTCACTTTTCAACACTACAGCTTGCACCAAGAAAAACACACCTAGTTCTGTAATCATCCCATTACTGAAAATGAAAATCATAGGCAGAAAATCTTTAAAGCAACCATAGGAAAAAGATGCATGGCACACAAAGAAGAATCGAAGAATAAATGCTTGCTTCTCATAAAGAAAGGATGGAAATCAGAGGAAAGGAATGACATCTTTAAAGAGCTGAAAAAGGGATTTACCTAAAAATGCTGTATCCATTGAAAATATCCTTCAACAACGAAGACGAACGAGAGACAAAGGAAGATAAACAGACTGAAAGAATTCATCACCAGCCATCCTGACTACAAGAAATGTTAAGTAAGTTCTTAGACAGAAAATTAGATCTATACAAAAAGATGAAACAGGCCAGATATGGAACATATATGGATAAATATAAATGGCTTTAAAAATATGTAATTTGTTGGGGTGCCTGGATGGCTCAGTCAGTTAAGTGTCTGCCTTTGGCTTAGGTCATGATCCTGGGGTCCTGGGCCCCAGATCAAGCACCTTCTCAGCAGGGAATCTGCTTCTCCCTCCCTCTGCCTCTTCCCCTGCTCATGCTTGCTCTCTCTCTCACTCTCTGTCTCTCAAATAAATAAAATCTTTAAAAAATATATGTAACTTCTTTAAAAGACAATTGCTTATAGCAAAACATAGTAACAATATGTTGTGGGATTTATAATATTTATAAAAGTAAAATAAAGTATAATAATACCATTAAAGACAAACACAAGTGTCTGGTGGCAGGGTTCTTACGTCATATGAAAAGCAGGACATTAGAATGTATTCAGTGCACGTGTCTCCAAGTGGGGTGGTGTGAGGTGAGGGGTGGGGTGAGTTAAGGATGCATATTATGATCCTCAGTGTAAGTGCTAAAAATACATTCAAAAAACTTAAAATGGCATAGT
The DNA here is from genome assembly GCA_004024625.1 of Mellivora capensis. Taxonomy (NCBI): domain Eukaryota; kingdom Metazoa; phylum Chordata; class Mammalia; order Carnivora; family Mustelidae; genus Mellivora; species Mellivora capensis. The sequence goes on from PISX010003996.1 coordinate 27,577, forward strand.
GAAAATATTGAGTTAGTGCAAAAGGATGCAGGAACGGGGGGGTAAAAAATAAAAACAGCTAGGATAAATAGAAAACAAATAAGATGGTAGACAAACCCACATTGATTACATCAAATATAAATGGGTTAAATATTCTAATTATAAAACAGAGATCATCTGACTGGATGAAAAGCAAGAACCAATTCTATTGTGTTACAAGAAATATACCACAAATGTAAAGACATAGGTCAAAGGAGCTAGGATGGTTGTATTAACATCAGATGAAGCACAATTCCAGATAAAGAGTGTTATTAGATATAAACTGGAGCACATTATAATGATAAAAATGTGTCAAAAATACCAATTGAGGGGTGCCTGGGTGGCTCACTGGATTAAAGCCTCTGCCTTCAGCTCAGGTCATGATCCCAGGGTCCTGGGATCGAGGCCCCGTGTTGGGCTCTCTGCTCTGCTCAGCAGGGAGCCTGCTTCCTCCTCTCTGTCTGCCTGCCTCTCTGCCTACTTGTGATCGCTGTCTGTCAAATAAATAAATTTAAATTTAATACAATACCAATCGACTGAGACAACTTAATAATGCTAAATGCATACTGCGGTGGCTTCTCCAAAGATGGCCACCACCAATTCTTTCCTTCCTCATAGGTGCACGTCACTCCAAATGTCAAGAGGTGGTCTGTTTTTCCTTCCCTTCAATCTGAGCTGTGCTACAACATACCTTGACTAAGCTTCCCATCTTGGTTCCAGTTCTTGCAGAGTAGACCTGACCATGGATGGAATTCCGTCCAGTCAGCCGTAACTCCTCAGTCACTCCCCCAGCCTGCCTGCAGATGTTAGCATCTCACCTCTGTTGCTAATCTCTGAGCTTCATTACCACTGATTATTTGGCTTCTACCCTCTTCTATCACCTGGGTAATGCCCTCTTTATATTAACTTCTTTCCATGTTTAAAGACCTACAGTGGTCTCTGTTTTCCTGACAGGGCACTGGCTGATACAGGATGCTAATGAAGCTTGTTCTTTCCATTTGCCAGATGGGAAAGTGGGGCTCAGCACTATCCTGAGTTAGTTCTTCCCCATCCTGCTCCAGTAGGCTGGACTTACCCCTCTTTGGCATTCACAAGTAGCCAGAGTCCAGCAAAATGTCGGCAGACTTTGATCTGCCATTAAAATATGACTTTTACAAAAGGAAAGCCTTTTCCAGCTGTATGATTTATACAGAAAAATCAATGTTTAAATAATAAATGACTTCATTTTGGGAAATCCGTCCTCCACTGGCAGTTCTCCTGGACTTGTCTAGGTCAAACGCGGCTGGCATGGGTCTCTGCCTTCACCTCCTCCAGAGACCTGAGGGATGGTACAGAAGCTACAGCAAAGAGGTGAGGCACCTGGGTCCAAGTCCTGGGCCAGGCAAGTCCTTGGACTTTTCTGACACTTGGGGGCAGAAGTCCAGTGTTCTATCCATATTCTCATCCCCCAAGTTTTCCCATCAGGCTGAAATGAAAAGGAGCCCCCTATAAGAGACTCCAAGAAAAAAGATGGAGTCACTATGCATTTGGAACACTGGGTTCTAGAGGAATGCGACAGCAAGATTTATAAAGTCCTAGAACCGAAATGCCCCTTGGGGATCATCTAGTGACTGAAGGGGAAATTTGTCATTTGATTGACACACCTGGTTTTGAGTGCAGCCCTCCCTCTCTCTGGCTGAGGGATATTGTTAAAATAGCCATACTACATCAAAACATCTATAGATTCAATGCAATCTCTATCAAAATTCCCATGACATTTTTCCCCTCAGAAATAGAAAAATAACCCTAAAATTTCTGTGGAGCCACATAAAACCTTAAACAGCCAAAAAAAAAAAAAATCTTGAGAAAGAACGAAGCTGGAGGCATCACACTTCCAGATTTCAAACTGTCTTACAAAGCTATAACAATCAGAGTAATATGGCACTGGCAATAAAAAAAAAAAAAAAGACAAAGAAACCAGTGGGACAGAATAGGGAGCCCCAAAATAAATCCACACACATATGGTCAACTAATACTTGACAAGTGAGCCAAGAATACTCAAAAGGGAAAAGACAGTCCCCTCAATTCATGGTGTGGGGAAAACAGGATATTCACCAACAAAATAATGAAATTAGAACCCTATCTTATACCACTCACAAAAACTAACTCAAAATGGATTAAGTATTTAAGTATAAGACCTAAAAACCTAGAACTCCTAGAAGAAAGGATGAGGGAAAGTTCCTTGACATTCCAAGATATATACATTTGCAACACCACAGAAGAAGCCGGAAGGCATCACGCTAAGGGAAATAAACAGAAAAAGACACATGCTATATGACATCCTTGATAGCTGGAATCTAACCAATCCTAACTCATAGAAAAAGCGAGTAGATTAGTAGATTAGCGGTTGCCAGGGATGGGGCAGTGAGGGAAATGGGAAAATGTTGGTCATAGGGTACAAACTTCCAGTTATTAGATGAATAAATTCTAAGGATTTACCGTACAACATGGTGACTATCGTCAACAGTACAATATTGGATACTGGAAATTTGCTAAGAGAATAGATCTTAAAATTCTCACCACATGCGTGCGTGTGTGTGCACATACACACATACACACATGAAAAGTGTCAGCTCTGTGCGATGATAGATGTATGAACTAATCTTATTGTGCTAATCATTTTGTAATACACAAATGTATCAAATTAACACATTGTACATCTTAACCATACACAATGCTATATGTCAATTACATCTCAGCAAAGCCAGACAAAACAAAGAGATGAATTACAGAGAAAAGAAAGGAAGGATAATAGTGTAGAGATACATATATGCATGTATCCATAAAAACTATGCCCACTTTAATGATAGATCTTTATCCATTTGTACATTTTGCTTGCAGATAACTTCTTCACCAATCAAACAAAAGCAGCTTGCTGATTGATCTGGCTTTGTTTCAGGGATGACAGGGGATTTGGGAGATATGAAAAGCAGATGATCCTAGAAAACTGGATAAGACTCAGGCTCCTGACACCTTCCCTGCTCTAGCCTGAAGCCTTGCTGACAAAGAAGGTCTGAGCTAGATTCCTTGTAGCTCGCATAAGCTTCTTTCCTCTGTCCCTCCCACTATCAGCTTCTGGCTCTTGGGACCTCATTCTACCCCCTTTTTCTTCACTGAAATGGGAAATAGCCTTGCTCTATGCCAAATACATTTCTGCTGTACTGTGCTTCAGAGAGATGAAGGGACAACATCCAATGCTTTAAGATCTATGCGTTTCTCACGTTTAAAATTGCACTTTTTTGTTTACCAATCTAATATATACCCTTTTCCCACAATAAGGTGGCAAACAGAGACTAATGCTTAGCCTCCCATGTGCTGCATGATTTACATACACAATCTTTCATGCTGACCATAATCTTATGATAGAACTACTACTGGCTCCATCTTCAAACGATGGGGAGCCCAGAAGACCTAAGTAACTTGTTCATGTTCTTGATCAGCTTACTGATGGCCAAACAGCATGATTTGAATCAAAGTCTACGTGTCTAAGGAACTTCATTCCCAAACCCTGTGATATGTCACCCTTTCTTTGGGGAAAAACAAAACAAAACAAAATAGGATAAGTACAAAAATCCATTGAAAGCCTACTGTGTACCACTTGCTTTATGATTTTGTTTACTTGTAATAAACCTAGGAAGTTGGTATTTACTCCATTCAGTTGATGGAGAGGCCACAATAATAGCAAGACTTACCATCTACTTGGTGAGTCCCTGTACCTGATCTCAGTGAAGAAGATCACAGTGAAGAAGATCACAAAAAGAACACAGTGAGAACCAGCACACCTGAAACCTGGAGATACCTACAATTTCGATTTCAGTGTTCCTTCTCTGTGTGTTTTCCCTGTGTGCCTTTTTTCCCCTTCCAAATGATCCAGTGGGATTATTCTCACTATAGTGCATTATGGCCTCATTTTTTCACTCAAAATACATCATGAACATCTTTCTGTGTCACGGGACGGTCTTTTATAGCAACAGTTTAGAGTAGTCAAACATTCCATCTTCTCAAGGCATCATAGTTTATCTCCTAATTCTTTATTCCTGGACACTTGGCTTTTCCCACTTTTGTATTGCAGCGATCACTGAAAGGAACATCTTTGTAGTGGGACTTTGGTGCTCTCCTGGTATTTCCCTAAGAAAATTCCTCGGGGTACATCTGCTGCTTTGAAGATTCTTGAAGATGCTTGAATCTTTTCCTAAACACAGGTTGAACAATATTCTCCTTCCATCACAGTTCATCATATGGGCCATTTTCCCAAACAGTGGCCCCAAACCGGACATTTTAATTCATCAAAAACAAAGAAACAAAAATGGCTAATCTGCTAAGTGAAACATGGTGAGTCATTGTTATGCTGTTTTTATGTGATTGTTGAGGGAGCTGGAAATTTCCTCATGTGTCTGATTTCTCTGTTTGAGATCTATAATTCTATAGCTAGGCTGGTCTCCTAATATAGAAATAATAATAATGCATGTTTGGGTAAAGGTTAGGCCAAGCCAGGCTCATCAATTTAATATGAGCAGTAGGACACAGCGAACTGAAATCTCCATTTGTGAAATTGCATCTTTTCAAACCCTATGTGGAAGTGGCTCTTCCTCAAGACTAAGCCATAGACTTATCTGCTGCTGTGTCATCTGTCCCTTGGTCAAGAAAAGCAGTCCCTCTGGAGAGACCATTACCAAATTAGCAGATGATCCAGCCACAGACCATACATGCCTACGCCCTAGAGATTAATTGATGCTGGAAACCTTCAGCCTGCCATGACCAGAAGGCTGCAATGCTAACTCCTTGAAGGCGGCACCTACGTCTTGTTCCTCTTTGTGTTCCTCGGTATGGTCCAAAGGATAAGACCAGTGATGTCTGCTGTGAAACAAATGACTCATGTCCCCCCGAAGTTCAGATGTTGACGTCCCAGCCCCCAGTGCCTCCAAATCTCGAAGCATGTGGAAATAAGATCTCTAAAGAGATAATTGAGTTAAAACAAGGCTGTTAAGGTAGGACCCTATGCCAATATGCCTGGTGTCCTTATAAGAAGAGAAAAGGGGACCAGGGATGCAGATGTGTGGAGAGAGGACCACTTGACGAAGCAAGAGGATAGCCATCTTGCCAAGCGGAGAGCCTCAGAAGAAACCAAGTCTTCCAACACTTTTGTCTCGGATTTCTGGCCTCCAAAACTGTGTGGAAACTTTCAGTCTCCAAATCCCCACTGCAAATTCCCAGGAGACAAACATCTGACTGGCCCAGCTCAGTTAGATTTCAGCACTGACCTTTGGTCCAAACCCTCTTAAAATGAATGCAGGCTAAGGTCTGTACTGCAGAACACCCTGACGGACAGGTCTGTCTGCTGTCTGTCTGTTTATAACGTGCTTATTCACTATCTTGCCCAACTGGAATGCAAACACGGTAAGAATAGGGATCTTTCTGTCTCTTTGTTCAAGGCAATATCCACAGGATCTACCATGGCTCCCGGGGCTCAACAAGAACTCCATACATCCTGGCTGCACAAAGTAAGAGAATTGCACTCGGGCAAGACAGGCTTGGGGGTTGAATGCACTTTATCCTTTGATGTTGGGCAGGTATAGTACCCTCAGTAGGGACTTGTGTCACTTGTGGTAGATAAACTCCCAATCTTCACGGCTCAAAACCCAATCCAGATTCAATCAGCATATATTTGTGTTGGTGGGGAAAAAAGGATGTTGTGAAGAAGCCATTATGTGCTCTCCAAACCAACCCCTTCCTCCCTTTTTTTTTTTTTCTGTCCTCAGCAGAGAGTTGGACTACAGTTTCCGGCCTCCTTTGCAGTCGGTGGGGTCATGTGACCGAGGTTGGGCCAATGCAAAACAAGAAGAGCTGGTACCTACCACGCATAGATCTGCCTCCTGAGAAAACCTCCCTCTTGAACCTCTCTATCTATGAAACTGGGAGCAAAATACTCGAGGCCTCTGGGGATGGAGAAGAGGAAGGAAAGAAGGAAGATGTGCACCTGGGTTTCTGAGTTGCTCCTTATTAAGGATCATCTGAATGAGCCTACCAAACACCTGGTTTGTTGCATCTGCAAGATCTAAACTTTTAAGGCATTAAACCACCAACATTTGGTGGTATGTCATGGAGGCTAGTGTTAATCACCTGGAATCACACAAACATCTAGAAGAAAGTCAGTCTGCGCAGGGAAGTTGGTCTCCTCCTGGAGTACTTGGAGGAATTTTGAGAATTTTCCACTGCTGCCTCAATAATCAGCTCATTGGCACTACCGACGACTATTAGAAAGGTGCATTTGGGAATTTCACAGCTTCTAGCCCCATTTGAGCCTCTGAGAGGAAGGCAGGGCTCGTGATGCCTGGTTTACCAAGTGCAGAATGAATCTCTTCCGCGGTTGGAGTGGCCAACTAAGGGTCCCAGCCAGTCAAGGACGCCTGAGCCTGACATCTCAGAGCCCAGCGTTCTTTCTATGACTTAAGGACGTGCTGCTGGAGAAGCATAACGATGTGAGACATTCTGCTCCTGGTGGCAGCATGATGTAGATCACTGTACACCCGGGTTCCCCCACCTCAGCACTACTGACACGGGAGGATGGACTCTTTCATGGGGTGGGGAGCCCTGTGCAATGGAGGATGACATCCGGGTCCCTAAGCACCAGGTGCCTGTAGCCTCTTCTTCTCAGTTTTGACAACCAAACAATGTCAGCACACACAGCAAGTGTCCCCCAAGGGACAAAAATCACCCCCCACAAAGTGAAAACCACCACCATAGAGATTTCTGCCTCTTCCTAAAAGTTTTGGTGGTGTGTAGTTCCCCGAAAGTGGAAACATAGGCTAGAAAGTAGTGTTCCCTTCCTGGGGAAGATGAATGACATAGAACACGAGGAGATCAGAGGCAAAACCTATCACTTTCATGAGCTCTATTCACATCTGGAGATCATATCTGGGGATGGCGTCAGTGTCACGTTGCAGTGGTTCTTTCCTGATGTGTATATGGTGGAATGCAATGCCTACGGAGATCTTCCTTCCCACTGGGTCACAAAAGCTTCCTCTCTGTTAACTGAGGCTAATTGTAGTCAGTTCAGTGTTGTCTTCCTCTGTTTGGAGTCCGGTCACCTCCATACTCTCTGAAGTTCTCAAGTTGTGGCTAAGATCTGTAGGCTCCAAGGCCAAGGCCTGGTGTGGGGGTGCACTGACTCGTCAACCCACCAGCCAAGGCAATCTAATTAGACTTCTCTCCTCTTGTTGTCCTTCACTCTGCCTGGTTCAGGGGAACTGTGGGAGGATTGCTGCCTACCCTGGATCCCCTGGAGAAGGGATGTGAGGTACCTATGGTGAAATATTGAAGAAGGATCTCTGTCAAATGCCAGCTCTCTCTTGCATGACCCTGAGAGCGAGTACCTTCTTAAGAGTGAGGCACCCATGGGCGCCTGGGTGGCTCAGTTGTTAAGCATCTGCCTTCGGCTCAGGTCATGATCCCAGGATCCTGGGATCGAGCCCCACTTCGGGCTCCTTGCTTGGAGGAAGCCTGCTCTCCCTCTCTCACTCCCCCTGCTTGTGTTCCCTTTCTCACTGTGTCTCTGTCAAATAAATAAATAAAAATCTTAAAAAAAAAAAAAAAAGAGTGAGGCACCTAGGAAAATGGATCCATGTCTTAAACTTAAGAGCTGAAACCACACAAACTCTTAGAAGACAATGTGGCAGGGGTAGAGGGACTCACACCCTTGGATTTGGTGGTGGATGTTTAGATATAGCATCGAAAGTATGAGCAATAAAGAAAAAAATAAGTAAATTATACTTTATCAAAATTCAAAACTTTTGTGCATCAAAAGGTCTAGAAAATGAAAAAAAAATCTACAAAAGAGGAGAAAATACTTGGAAGTAAAATGTCTGATGAGGGCTTAAGATCTAGAATATATAAAGAACTCCAAAAATGTAACAAAAAGATAAACAACCCAATTTAAAAATGGGCAAATAACTTACATAGACACTTCTCCAAATAAAATACATAAATGGCTAATAAGCACTCAGTAAGATACTAAATGTAGGGGCACCTGGGTGGCTCAGTTGGTTTGGCTTCTGACTCTTGATCTCAGCTCAGGTCTTGATCTCACAGTCGTGAGTTCAAGCCCTGTGTTGGGTTCCACACCGGGCATGAAGCCTACTTAACAAAAAATAAATAAAATAAAATAAAATAAAATAAAATAAAATAAAATAAGATACTCAATATAACTAGTCATTAGGGGAATGCAAATCAAAACCACATGAGATGTCACTTCACATCCACTAGGTTGGCTACAATAACAACACTAGGAAGAAAGAAAAACAACCAGTGTTGGAGAGGAAGTGGAGAAACTGGAGCCCTTGGGCCCTGCTGGTGGGAAGAGGAAATGGTGCAGCTGCTGTGGAAAAGAGCTTGATTGCTCCTCAAAAAGCTAAATATAGAATTATCAGATGATCCAACAATTCTGCTCCAAAAATTGCCCCCAAAATTGAGAAAAGAGACTCAAACAGATATTCATGCACCCATGATCGGGGCAGGGTCATTCATAATACTCCAAAGGTGGTAATGACCTAAAGGTCTGTCAACAAATGAATGGATAAAGGAAATGTGGTCTATCCATACAAGAGAACGTTATTCAGCCATAGAAGGAACGGCATTCTGGTACATGCTACAACATGCATGACCTTTGAAAGCATGCTAGGACACACAAAGACAGATACTTGTATGATTCTACTTATTTGAAATTTCTAGAATGGGAAAATTCATGTAGACTCACAGTAGCAAAGAGGTTACTGGGGGTGAGGCAAAGGGGAGAATCAGGAAATGCTGCTTCGTGTTTACACAGTTTCCAGTCAGGGCGATGACAAGGTGGGGAAGAAGAGAACAGGGATAATCGCACAATATTGTGAATATGATGGATGCCACTGAATCGTGCCCTCAAAAATGGTTCAGATTGTCAATGTTATGTTATATATACTTTATCACAATAAAAAATTTTCCTTCAAGAGGTGCTCAGGGCAAGAAACTGAAGGAGGCAATCATCCTCAGAGCCACGGATAGCTGACAAAAAGCATATCCAATTTTTCACTCCAGATGCCATGCTTGCCTGAGGGAGGCACAGGTTCTCCCTTCTCTCTATACTCTAAGCCCCTGTGGAGGCTTGACTTCCATCCAGCAAGCCCACGTTGGGGACACAGCCACCATGGAATGCTCTGGAGACTTCTTCTTCTGCCTTCATATTCTCCAGCCCAGAGACTCCCACCTCTGAGGCAAGGCATGCCAACTCTTCCACAACTCCCCCCTTCTCCCAATTTTCTGTGTCTGGAAGAAATATGTTGCCCAAAGTATTTCAGGGTGTAGAATTTTTTTCAACATTTTAAAAAATTCTGATAAAATCTATATAACATAAAATTTGCAATTTTCCCCATTTTTAAGTGTGCAATTCAGAGGGCTTCGGTTTTTGAAACCCAGAAGCCCAGATTCCCACAAAGCAAGAGCTCTGGGTTCACAGCTCTTTTCCGGCTTCTGTAAAATGCTGCTGGAACCAGGAATGTGGCTGGCTGAATGGCGGAGGAGCAGGCAAGGAAGCCAGGGCTGAGAAGCACACTCACATCCAGTGGGAGACAAGCACTCCCAAAAGTCAGGCCAAATTTGAAAAAGCTTTGTAAAGTGTATTCCAATGTGTATTCAGCTATCAGAGGACAAGGCATAAGAAGAATGAATGAGAATAAAAAGTTGTTACAGGGGCACCTGGGTGGCCCAGTTGGTTAAGCATCTGCCTTTGGCTCAGGTCACGGTCTTAGGGTCCTGGGATCGAGCCCCGCATCAGGCTCACTGCTCAGTGGGGAGCCTGCTTCTTCCTCTCCCTCTGCCTCCCCCCACCACTCATGCTCTCTCTCTTAAAAATAAATAAACAAACAAATAAAAATCCTTAAAAAAAAGTTGTTACATTGATATACATTCTTTCATCACTTACAATACACTCTCTAAACCGGAAGTGGAAGCGTCCTGAGAGCAAGAATGACTCTTCTCTTGTTCCTCACCACCTCTCCCATGCCTTTCAGGGGCCTGAAACATAGTAAGGGCTTGGTAAATAAATGTTGACAGAAGAAGTAAGCATGTTGGTGTTTGTTACACCCCAGAGTACGCCTGTTACATAAGAAGAGAGGGTTTTATTACCTCCATTTGACAGAGGCAACCACTGAGACTCAAAGATGTGAAGTCACAGAGCTGGAGAGGGCAAACAGTGTTTGCACCTGTATTTTCTTTCTTTTTTTTTTTAAGATTTTATTTATTTATTTGATAGACAGAGATCACAAGTAGGCAGAGAGGCAGACAGAGAGAGAGGGGAAGGAGGCTCACCTCTGAGCAGACAGCCCAATATGGGGTTCGATCCCAAGACCCTGGGATCATGACCTGAGCCGAAGGCAGAGGCTTAACCCACTGAGCCACGCAGGCGCCCCTGCACCTGTATTTTCTAGCAACAAGTGCCTGGGACTGTCAATTCAATTACCAAGCCAAAAACCCCATTATACACGTGCTATTGAATCAACCAACCTTCCATATGCATTATCTGAACCAATACACCATATAATTTACTATGAATAAAGGCTATAATAATAATGCAAACATTACTGAGTTCTTGCAGTACATATAAATTGTAGATGTAACTTTATATAATAATAATATGTATATAAGTTGTTTATATATTTGATATATATATGTATATATGAAATACATCATTGCAAGAGGCATAATTGGTTCTAGTTTAAGGATGAGAAAAGGGAGTCAAAGGAGTGTAAAGATTTTCTCAGAATCCCTCAGCTCCCAAGTAACACTGCTGATATTCTAACTCATAGCTCTGCAGACCCCAAGGTTCATGGCCTTCCCAGCTAGTCCATTCAATGGATCTCTAGACTATCTATAGATTTGATGCCATCCCAGGGCATTCACCTAGTCCTACAGTCCATGGAAATCCCTGGCAACTGACTTCGAAAAAACACAGGTGTGTGTCTTCAGTGGCAAGTGCCCATGACACGGAGGCTCAACCTGCCAGACAGTGTCTGGGGGAAAGGGAAGAGAGTAGTCAATCGTTGACATTCTGTCATCTGCTTCTGGGGTCTACAGGATGTCAAACAGCCCGAGTTGGAAAGCACCATCATTTGTCATCCAGATGTTTGAGGTCGTGTTGCCCCACCCTCTGTGTGTCAGAGTTCCTGGCTGAGAGCCAGCAACACGGATATCATTCTCGCCACCTGTGTGTGTGTGTGTGTGTGTGTGTGTGTGTGTGTGTGTTTGAGTGTGCTAGGCTTGGTGTAGCAGGTTTTACATGCACGATCTTAACCTGTCAGGTGAGCTTCTCCTAGCAGCCCCGATTTTCAGATGAGACCAGCAGTAAGGTTCAGCACTGGGTCTGGATCATGCCCAAGGATACTCAGGCAGTATGTGGCTACAGAGGGCTGAATGGTGGCCCCTGAAAGACATGTCCACCCAGAACCTGTGGATGCAAACCTATTTAAAATAGGGTTTTTGCCGATGTGATGAAAGATTTCAAGATGGGGTTATCCTGCATTTAGGAAGGGCCTAAAGCCAAAGACTAGTGTCCTTATAAGATGGATGGAGATATGAGGCACAGAGGCACAGAGGGGACACCATGTAAGGATGGAGGCAGAAACCAGAGTGAAGTGTCTAAAGGCCAAGGAGTGCCAAGGATTGCCAGCAATCATCAGAAGCTAGGAGCATGGCATGGAACGGATTCATCCTCAAAGCCTCTAGAAGGAGCTGACCCTGTCAATACTTGATTTTAGTCTCTGTGCCCTAGAACTGTAAGAGAATTTCTGTTGTATTAAAGGACCCAATTTCTGATCATTTTCTATGGAAGCCCTAGGAAACAAACACTGTGGTTATGGTAGGATTTGAACTTAAGTGTTAACCTGAACATTTTATCAGTAACCCATAAGTCACATTTCAAACCAGCTCTGTACTTTCCAATGCATTAGTTCAGTGCGTTCATATTTCCAAATTCAATGATCCAAAGTATTCTAGTTTTTAGAAAAACTGCACACACACACACACACACACACACACACAATATGCTTCAAAGAGGTGGAATGACCACCAACTCTCAAGGAAAGAACAAAAAGAAAAGGACAAATTTCCACTGCAGTCCTGATCAAGCAAGCTCTAGGGATAAAAACATCAGACATGAAATGTGAAGCCAGAGAATTGGAACTCTTTTGCTTTGTGATGATATTTTATTAACATAGAGCCTTTTATCTCTGGATTCTAGACAACTTTTAAAATGGAGTGACTTCTGTTCTAATCCTCATGAGATGAAACCATGGGGGACTGGGGAGATGGGAGAGAGAACTGAGGTTAAGACATTTGCCCCTTTTTTCCAGACTCAGTCAACAAACCAGAAGTAGTCCAGACTTTTAGGCATCAACATTAAGACCTTCTCAAAGTTCCTCTTACCCCAACTGATTTTTCCTTGATGAAATTGCCTCCCTTATTTCTAGACAATCCAGAGAACTCATACACATCCTTCAAGTCCCATTTCCTAGTAGGACCGTTCCCTGACCTTCCCAACCCCGTGCACTCCTACAAAGCAATATTGACTTTTTTTTTAACTTCTTATATACACATTATAGTTTGTATGCCCCTCAAATACACATTTATGATACTTTATACTATTTAGTTTTTTATGGGTCTGTCTCTCCCTTAGAAAAGTGATTCTTAACCCAAGAGCTTTAGAAAGTCAATGGAAGGGCTTTGGTGACATTGTCAAACCTTTGAAACTGCAAAATTTCATGTGAATATAGCTTAAGGAATAGGTAGCTTCGTACCTTTCCTGAGTTGCCAAAGAACCTCAAGACTCAAACCCATTTAAACTCCTCGGCACTAAAAATTAAGTCTCTGAGATTTTCTGTTGCTGTTACCTGGCCCAATGCAGACACATAACTACTGTCCGTTGCCACACTGTTGCAGAAAACCTTAATGGAAATGTAGTCTGAGAGACTGAGTTGCTCTGATTTCATGTCTGAGTCATTGCAGCTATGAGTGAAGAAGCTTAAAAGCTCCAGATCTGACTCTCAGCTAGTTCTCCTTCCCTGACAACAGAGGTCAGGTGCCTAGTCTATGAAGGAGTCCAACACTTTAAATAGCTATTATCCCTTGCTTCGGAAACTTCCTACTTTTTAGTTGTCTCAGCAATGCAACACCCAAGACTATATCCTACAGCTATATTGGCATGAATATGCCTGGATACGGAGGTAAACACACACACACACACACACACACACACACACACATACACACACACAAATAGACTCAATCGGAATGTCTATCAATAGACTCTACTATCTTTTGGAACAAAGACCAGCAGAATATTTGTAAAGGGCGGGGGAGTTGATATTTTAGGCTTCGGTGGACATCTAGCTTTTCGGTTTCAACCACAATTACCCACTTCTACCATCTTACTATGAAAACAGCCACAGAGAGTGCGCACATGCTCGTGTGCCAATAAAACTTTATTTACAAAAGCAGGCAGCGAACTGGATTTAACCAGTAAGTCGCAATTTGCTGTCCCTTGCGGTAGAATACTTTACAGCTGTTAAAAAAGAAGCGGGAAAATGCCCACAATTGTGTAAATTTCCAGCACAAGATAGCCAGCATCTCGTGTGACCTATTCTCTTTTAAGCATGTTACCGGTCTTATTTTACTTAATCCCCACATGTAACCATCTACCTATTGTACCCATCGTTCTGTAGGGGGAATGACCAGCTCTGTCAACTCGGACGGATGGTGTGGCCCCTCTGAGCTTCGGTTTCCAAGCTGGTAAAGCAGGCACAAGAGAGTGCTGCTGTCTAGAGAGCAGGAATGCTGGCTAAGTTACTTACATCATGGAAACACAATTACATTTATAGTTCCCATCTCTTCAACTTGTTTTCAGTGAGCCACTTTTCAACTTCAGGACAGTATAAAGAAAGAGAGGCTTAAATAGTTTCCATTCGGAACATTTTCTCTGAGGGTGCAGACATCTCAGGCACAATTGACTTGAGTATTTTTTTTCACACATGGTGTGGTGGGATGGTGATGTCTATTATCTTATGTGTGATGAATGAAAGCTGTTAATATAAACAGCGAGAGGACAACACTCTGATGTTCCCAGTGGCTGCTAATTAAGGAGGTGCTGCTCATTTTCAGGATGAAAAGGGAACTGCCCTGTCTTAGCTGTCTGTAGTCATTTATCAAGAAGTGAAATTTTAAGGACATGACCCAGAAAGAACATGAAAATAAAACAGCCTCTTCCTTAGAATAATAGTAATAATGATAACTATACGAGAGTGGACGAGATGCTTCCATGTGCCGGGTACGAGTTAAGTGCTTCACAGACATATCCTTACACAATCCTCTCAAAAGTCCTTCCGGTAAATCTCTATGTGGGCATTCGACTTTCAGCAGAGGTAACTGGCCTCCTAGCACATGAGTGCAGGGCTATGAAGATAACACTAAGCATGACCTAGTTAAAGAAGCAAGCTTGGGGTTTGGCAGAAACTTCTTTTGAAGTTCCCTGTATCTTGTAGATTCTGTCTATGGAGGGGCATAGGAATAAGTGTCAGAAGGAAACCTACAAACACATGTGTGCACAGACAGATGTGTGCAGATACACACACAGAAAGACATGCATCACGGTCTGGTCGAGAAAGAGTTTGTATCTCGTGAAATGTAAAATCCATGAGCCTGTAATAATATTGATTACGAGATACCTCCAGCACGAGAGGACAGCAGCAGAAACAACACCGGCTCTGTGTTAGATCTCAGGTTGCACACCGGTTTCCCCAAGCAGGACGCACACCGTCCTGTCTTCTCCCATTTGCTAGCGCTGCAGTGCTCACTGGAATGGAGTGCGAGGGCAAGCCTGGGGATTACATGGGAAGTAAAAGTCACAGGGCCGCATGATTGATTAGGTGGGGCTCGTGGAACGAGATGAGGTTAAACGGGATTCCAAGATTTTTCTAGTTTGATTGAGGGGATGGCTGATCATGTCACAGGTGAGCTGGGAAACAGAGGGAACAAGTGTGGGTTTGGGGGCAGGTGATGAGCTCCATTTTGGACATTCCAAGCTTGAGGTGCCTGGGGGACTTCCAGGAGCAGATGTGAGGGGACACATCCAGGGAAAAGGCATGGTAAGAGCCAAGGAGTGAACTAAGGGTGAACTGTGGGACAGACTCATGCCAGAGGTGAGCAGAGGAAGAGAAGCGAAAAGTCTGAGAAGGAAGAGAAAGAAGAGATTCGCTGTCTCACAGAAGGATGGCAGGATTAAGGAGGAGGAAGGAGGGCCTGGATGGGACATCTGTAATGGGATGTGGCACACAGCAGCCCTCAGGAGCTTTGTCATTAATTATGGTGACCAAACTCGCTTCCCATGACCTAGACTAGAAGACCTCTATCAGCTTCTTTTCTTCTAAAAGGTTTTATTTATTTATTTGAGAGATGACATGAGCTGGAGGGAAGGACAGAGGGAGAGGGAGAAGCAGGCTCCCTGCCAAGCAGGGAGCCTGATGTGGGGCTGGATTCCAGGACCCTGAGATCATGACCTAAGCCAAAGGCAGACACTTAACCGACTGAGCCACCGCAGACGAATTTAAATCCGATCTCTATGACCTCCTGGCTGTGTGACTTTAGGTAAGCCTCTTAACCTCTCTGAGGTTCAGGATTATGAGCCATCAAACAGGACTAGTGATCTTTCCCTCCGAAAGCTGTTTGGAAGCTCTGTCTTGGCCCGTGGTACATTCTCAGTACAACCTTTTTCTTTTTTCTTCCCCCCTTATGTGTATACTTGTGTGTGCCGGGGCGGTGGGGGGGGGGGCGCGGTGCAGCGAGGGAAGGGTCGTGCATCTGTGGTTACAAGTGACAGAAAACTAAATACAAAGGGATTTTATGGGCTCAGATAACTGAAAATTCCAAGAGAGGAACTGGCTTAGGAGAGAGACTGGGATTCAGGTGTTCTTTCTCCAGCCCAGCTTCCCCTCGTGTCAGCTCCACTCCGACAGGGACATCAAGCAGGCCCAGTGAAGCTCTCAGCAGACTCCGTCCTCTTAGCAGCATTAACCTGCAAGAGCATCTCCCCCAGGAGTTCTTGAAAGAAGCCTCAGCATCGAGTTTCCCATTGGTTCCAAATGCCCCGACCTCCATCACACGATCAGCCACCACCAATCTGGCCAGCAACACTCTCATTGGCTGGGCCAGAGTGGATCACATGACATCTCCGAAAGTCAGCCTCCCAAGGACCAAAAGTGGGCCAGGTCTGCCGCTTCTGGGGAGAATCCTGGTTCTGCCCAAAAGGCTAATGACAGGACATTGGGCTTGGACCCTCCATGCAGGACAATTCTGTGTTTTTGTGCCCAAATTTTAGCTAGCTCCTCACTTCATAAACGTGTTTGGGTTTAGTTCTACCCCATTCATTCTTAAAAATCGTTTATAAATTCAGGAAAGACGCACCAAGCATTGACTGCCCTCGGAGCGCCGTTCTTGCCAAGGCGGGCGCTGCAGAGCGGCCTCGGCCGGGATCCCTAGCTCCGGACTCCCTCCCTGGGAACTTGAGAAGGAGGCCTTCAGTCTCTGCTGACTCAGCCTGTCACCAGGGACCTCTGACACCCCCTGGCCTTTCCCGGAACCTTAAAAAGGAAGAGGAGAGAGCTTCAGAGGGCAGGTTTAAAATTAGAAGGGAGTACAACGCTGCCTGTGGTTCTTGAACGTCAGCCATTCGGGAGGAATGGGAGATAAGGTGGTCAAGGGACAGGAAGCATTTATTTAAGATTCCTATCGCACTGGGAAGCTGGAGGGGGAGTTTAGTTCAGGGGAAGAACAGGATGTTGCCAGGATCCGGGGCAGGGCCAGCAGCAGGGGGGCACGGAGGGAACAGAGAGTGGAAAAGGAGAGCTAGTCAGCCAGGGTGGAAGGCGAGAAGGTTTGGAGAGGTCCCAGGCAGGAAGTCAACCCCTGAATGAGGCCCCTTGGGAGTTCAGATCTCTTCAGTAATAGATGGGGAGATAGATCTTCTCTTCGAAGACTTTGCATCTTCTGAATGAGACTGGCGTGTTTCTGGGTGGTCCACTAAGAGGGAGAATTTCCTTTAACTCTCGTGTGGACTCTCAAGTCACTGTTCCCCTGCAGTCTTTCTGCTGGTCTCCCAGTGTGGAGGCCACCACCCTGCGGTTCCACCTTGCCCTTGAAGGCTGCAGGGAGTCGCAGCCTGACCTAGCCCCTGTGATCAATCCTTCTCCCATACTCATGGGGCTGGGGCCAGGGGGCTCAGGACCAGTCTGCCCTTTGTCACAAAGCTTCTCCAGTTTTCAAACAAACAAACAAACAAACAAAACCCTTATCAAAACACGCAACTCTAGTGAAGGAAATCCATAAAGAGACCACACAAAACAAATAAAATGACCAACAAACACCAGGGAAGAAATAGATTCATAATCAAATGACCCACAATGGCATTGTTGGGGCGAGGCAGACACTGCCGTGAGCCTTGGAGATCCACTGACTGGTTTTAATCCTTCCGGCAACAATAAAAGGGATTGTCTGCGTGTCATAGTATGGACCAAGATACCGAGGCACACAGGGGTTAAGTTCCCTGTCCAAAACCCCAGCTGCTAAGTGACAGACTGTAGAGGGAAAAAGATTGCACTAATAACCTAAATGATAAGAGCCTGTGTTTGCAGCTGACCCAACTGGCCTTGGGCAAGTGACTTCACCTCCCTGGGCCTCGGTTTCCCTCCTCCAGACAGTGGCGATAAAGTGGGACCCACACCACAGGGCTGCAGAAAGTGTTTAGCAAGATCATATACGGTGTGTAGTGTGTGGTATTTATTATATATTATATATACATTATATATTATTATATTATATAATATTATATATTATATATACATTATATATTATTATATACATAGTGTGGTGTGTGGTATTTATTAAAAGTGCAGTTAGTGGTGCCCTTGTGTTAGCGTTGTTTCGAAGGTCCCACGGACCTACTATACCAGGGCTCCCAGCTTACATCAATCAGAAGTTGTAACGTGTCCACTCATGACGACAGAGGTCAGAGGTTCCCAAGGAGCCGGGTTGAGATGTACCCCACACCCCCTCCTCTTCTAGCTTCTTTTGCAGGCACAGCTAACAAGACCTGGAGGGGACCTCCCACACTCATCCATGTCCAAGCCTCTGGGGAAACATCTGGACCACAGGGGCTGATCAATGATGAAGTATTTACTCAGCTCCACACCCACAGTCCAGCTGGAGGGACACCCTTGGGTTCAAAGCTAAAGGCTTCCAGGAAACGGGGCTGAAGCTCAAGGTCATCAGTCACTCAGTAATTGCCCACCTTGTCTCTGGGGACAGTCTAGAGCTCTCTCATAGGACATTCTCCTTTCTCATTCCCAGGGGGAATGCTCCTCTTTCAAGGAGCAGCCCACATTGTTATTATTATGACTGTTCTGATTTTTGCCACCATGGATGGAGTACACACTATGCTCAGGCCCCTGAGCTAAGGACTCATGGAATCCTCATTATAATGCTCAGCTTTAGAATTTTTATTCTTATTTTACAGCCTGTTCAGAATGGGAATTCACTTTCCTGAGATCACACAGCTGGAAAGTAGAAGATCTGGGGTTTGAGCTCAAGCAGTATGGCTCCAGAGTCTGTGCTTTAAGAGGGGGTCTGCTGACCAGGTCTAGAGGCTAAACAAAAGCAACCTTCCCTCCTCTGCTCTTCCTTGCAGGGACCAAGGATGTGGCATTGAGAGGTCAGATAATAGGACCTATTGATGTGAGGAGGCAGGCAGGATCACACAGATCACAAATGTGGGGGAGTTGCAAATCTCCAAGGATCTCACAAAAAAACTGGGTAGAAAACATTTCAATGAGAGGGACCCACGTGTGCAAAGGTCCTGAGGTAGGAACAAACTCATCTTGCTCTCTTTCATTTCAAGGTCTCCTCTGCTGAAACACATATCTACCATCTGGTTCTCCACTCACCGAACCTTTGGAACACAGTTAAGCATCACCTCTTCCAGGAAGCCTTCCCTGCACCAAGTTAGGCTAAGTCCCTTGTCCTTACTCTTATTGTCCCCATTCTTCACAAAACATTGTGCAATTATATTTAATTAACAGCCTTGAATGCTCATTTACTGTTGGTCTCCTATATGAGATTATAAGCTCTAACTAGGTAGGGGGTAACGTTTGCCTTGTATTCTCTACATAACAGCGACGCATAGCAGGTTCTCCAGTAAATAAATGTTCATCGACTGGTTAGTCTGATGAGACCACATTTAGAAGACTTTATTCAAATCTGGACACACTTGCTTATTAGGGGAAAGAAGCACATGTCCCTTCTTGGGGAGGAAGGCTTCACCCCTGGAGAAATGCACAAGGAGGCATATCCAAGTACGTCCGCAACAGAATTTTTATGATAGAAAAAAACTTGGAATCAACTTAGATGCCCACCAACAGGGGACTGGATACAGGTAACTTCATACAGGTACGTGTTTTAAGACTGCAACCAAAGTAGATGAACCACTGCTCTATGTGTCAACAGGGGGATTTCTTGAAAACATGATGTGGAGAGAAAGTTCTGGTCATGAAGTGACTCGTATCCCAGTTGAGAAATTAAAAATACCCAAGCGGTTCTCTATATTTTTAAGAATTCATATCAAGTGTGTAAAAACCATATTAAAATGAGATTATGTAATCTCAATTCACGACAGTCTGGGTGGGTGATTGGAGCTAGGAAAGACTCGACAGCAAGAGGAATTTTACTTCACCGTGATGCTCCCACTGTACGTAAGAACTATGAATTCAGGTATCATTGGGTAACTTTAAGATGTACAAATATAAAAGAGAGGCAGTTAGAAAATATGCCAAAATGTCCATAATGGTTAATTCTGGATCATAAGGACAGGGGTGGGTCTATTCTTATTTGTATTATTTTTTAATTCTTTAATCTCAGAAAGCATGAGAAGGTAGGGGAAGGAAGAGAAAAAGGAGGATGTACAGGGGAGAAGACACAGGACCTAAGGGGTTTGAAAACGGGCTAAGATGCAATCACTGTGGGAATTGAACTTCTTGACCCAGGAAAAATGCATATATTCAGGGGGAAAAAATTGGGCAAAAAAAATTGTGCCGGGGATCAGCGCCCCTAACCATCCCTCCCCACATTGTTCAAGGGGCAGCTGTATTCCATTTTAATTACATTTTATGCATTCACTCCCTTATTTGAACATTTGATTTATTTATTTGACTCTTGGGAGTAGGAAGAGCACATTTTCTGTTCTAAGAGATTGTGTCCACGTGTCGGAAAGTACTAGGTAACTGTGAGCTGTCTGGGAATGGCCTAGGCCACTTTGCAGGGTCTCTGGAAGTGTGCAAGCCTCAGCTGGACAGCCTCTTGGCAGCGCTATAGTGGAGGGGGACACTGGCCCTAAATAGTCATTAGGGTTCTTTCCAAGTGTGCAATCCTACAATCTCTCATCTCCTTTCAGTGGGACGTCCACTTAAAGCAACTCATGCCAAGAGCCCCAGTTGCAGTGAGGAGGGAAAGTCTTCTTTTCTACAGGTTTGGAGGAGCTGACACGGGACTTTTTTTTGCAAAATCACGTTTCTTGTTCCTATTGTTGTGCTACATTTTATTTGAGCTGAAGACATCTTCACTAAATCCCTGGTGTTTGGTCGGGGTTTGGAATGAATAGGCCTGGGTCCAAAGCCCGGGTCAGTACCAAGTAGCTGTACGATATGGGGATGTTCTTGAACTTCACCCTGCCTGTCTCCTCATCTGTAAAATGGGCACATTCAAGCCCTGACCAAAGCATCACACTTTTTTGATGGTTCTCCCAGCTGATGGATATAAGATGCTCCAATGGGGGGGGCGGGTGGAGAGGAGAGGCGGGTTCACAGGGCAAGCTGGTGGTCCCAGAGATGCGGAGGTTCAGAACCGTCTCTGCCCTTGGGCAGGAAGGAAGTTCACGGTTTAGCCAATCCATCACACCCATTGCTGTGGCCAGGACAACCTTTTGTTCAGCGTTTTTATCTTTTTCAAAGCATATCCATTATCTCATCTGTTCATCAAAGGCCCCTGCGAGGAAGTCAAGCCGAGGATGGGCCCAAGGAGAGATGACTCAGGAATCTGAAAGTCAAGGCCAGAAGCCTCTCTGTCAAGCAGCCCACTGGGCTGAGTTTCTCCACTGATCTTGGCCTGGGAGGAGGGTTAGGCTTTCCAGGCCAGGCCTGAAATACCCACAGAGAGGCTTCCTTTCCCCTGATGGTGGACTATGCTCCCAGCCCAGCCAGATGGGCTGCAGATGTGAGCTCTGGGTTGCAAGAGAGGCCCGGGGAACAGGCAGGGCTCAGCCCCTTGCAGGGGATGTCAGGCCCTGAGCCTGGTCCCATGGGGCCATAGAAGCATCATACAGGGATCCCGTGAGCTCAGGTTCCCAGTCTGGGAAACAGGACAGTGGTGTTGAAGATACTGTCCTGCTTCTGGGGTACTGGTAGCTGTCCATCTGAGACCATCTTGGGCGGCATCCTTCTCACCTTGTAGCCCCCAGGTCAGCGTGGACATAAGCCACAACCTCATGTCAGCGCTGCAGCCCAGCCAGCCCTGGAACATCCGCTGGGTCACTGGCCAGCTTCTTCTTCCAATGGCTTAGGTCCCCCTTGCCCCGCCCTCTTCAGTCTGTTCCAAAATTCTGGGTCCCTTCCTTCAAGTCACCTTCAACAGTAGCCAGCGTTGACTCTTATCGTAGCAGACCAGTTGCCACCATCAGCCCACACGGCGTGGAACCATTTGGAGCTCTGCCTCGCAAAGGATAGTTCCCTGCCTCCCAGAGAGATCTCGGGGGCTCTGCTTCCAGATGGGCCCACGTTCCGCCATCCATGCTGTGTGACTTTGGAAAAATCTCATCACCTCTCCGACCTTAGCTTTCTTATAGGCAGAACGTAAAGAATCAATCCTTACCTTTCAGGGCTGTTGGGAAGGTTGAAGAAAACACGTGTAAGTGCCTAACACAGTGCCTGGTGAGTAGTCCGTGCTTCCCACGGGGCCCTTGTTGTTCTGGTTAGTATTAGCCCTGCTGCTTTAATGGTATTTCTGTTTTCCTTGGGCAAAGCCACTCTGTTTCTTAAACCCGGCCTGGAACTACGACTTATCTGAAAATGATCTCTTTCTTCAAAGTCTGAAGTCCTGTCTGAGAGGCCAGCCCACCAGGCCACCAGCGTCCATCGCTGGAAAAACAAAAACAAAAAAAAACTAACAGAAACCGTGTGAGAGAAGCCTTTGGACTGTTCAGGGAATGTTCACGAAGGGAGGGTTTGCAGGGGGCAACGGAGGTTTGCCCAACTCGAGGAAGAGCCTGACGGAATGTGCACATCAAAGAGAGGCATGGCTTCAAAGGCCGGTCTGCCCTCGCAGCCAGCAGTCAGGCTAACTGGTTCACTTGGGGACAAAGCCTGAGGACATGATATGAGGAGCTAGGGGTCCGGAGGCGGGCACCTCCCGGTGGCTGGGTGAGTGCGTCTCTGGAGTCTTCCCCCCCACCCCCGCCCAGCGCTCCCCAGTTCAGTCAGGGGTCCTCATCCAAGGCCCCAGACCCTCAAGGACTCCGTGAACAGAATTCAGGGCATCTGTGACCTTGGTGGAGAAGAAAATCTATCACATCTTGGTTGTCACTAACCTCGAGCTGAAATGTATCGTTTCTTTCCATTCTGAACACAGAAACAGACACATGGCAGGAGGGACCGTCCTCCGTGACCTTGGCACCAGTAGAAATCACAGATCTTGGCTTGCCACCCCGCTGGTGTCACAGACTTCAGTGTCCCTTAATCTCACAACACCTGTGCCATCGTGGTGGGCATCGTTGTTTCAAGAATTGCTGAAAACATCCAAATGGCTCTCCTCTGATGACTGTATTTGAACCTCATTCATCTCCTTACAGATCTAGGTATTTTATTTTTGGATCTAGTCTGAGTTCTTTGTTTTAAAGAAATAAATCAAGGGGAGAATTGCTGGGTGAGACGGGTATCTAGACCCAGGGTAGGCAAACTAGCTGCTGCCTGTGTTTATAAATAAAGTTTTATTGGAACACAGACTTCAGTGTACTGATGAAAAGTCTCCAGCATACACACACACACACACACGCATAAGATTAAGAATCCCTCTGTTGGCCTCAGTTTTCTTGTCAATGAAATGGACATTAAGAATGCCTTCCTTTTTGGCAGATTTGGAAGATCACTTATTTCAATGTGTGTGAAGGCACCGTAAAGGAGATATTTAGCCTCCTTCTTCATTCTCAATGGGCTGTGCTCTTCCAACCCGGGGCCAAGAACTGGTGTGTTTGCCACCTGCTTTCTGTGGCCTCCCAGGCAGGACCTCTGGCCAGGCACTGGCTCACATGGGTCTCTAGGCATGAAATACCCCTCCCGCTCTGCCGTGACACATGTCCAGGGAGACGGAGGTTGACAAGGCCACAAATATTTGAACTATCCTCGGGATAACACAGGGCATTGACCCCAAAGTATGTGCTACATCGGCCGAAAGTTTATCCTAGAATAACAAACGTGACAGCTAGCAAAGTGAGCAGGGGAAAGGGTCCGATAAGATAAAAGGCACCCAGGGAGTCCAAAGGCACAGCCCCCTGCAGGGAGGGAGAAATTCAGGACCAAGCGTGGCATCAGGGGAGCAAAGCTATGGAGTCAAACAGTCCTTTTTCTAGAACGTTCCCAGCAGCTGGGCATGGTGTGTGTCACATGTATACACCCAAATTGGTTTCTGTGTGACCCTGGGTAGCTGTGACCGCAAGGGGCTAAGCTTACCGTGTGGTTGAGAAAATTCAGAGGGTACATTATAAAACACTTAATGTGTATTTCTGTGCTTGGAACAGAATAAGCCTTCAGCAAATGCTGCTCTCATTGTTCTTAACTATTAAAGTCGTTATAATGGCACATGCTATTTAGTTGTTAATCTCTCAGACTCAGTGGTGAGAGCACCTGCTTTGCCCTTGAGCTGCTTTATCTTCTTGTATCTCTGGGGTGTTTTTGTTTTTGTTTTTGTTGTTGTTGTTGTTGTTGTTGTTGTTTTTACTATGCTCTGGGATAGCACCTTATAGGGTGGTTGTGGGAATCAATTAAGACTGTATGTGAAAAAGGCTTAGGCCAGAGCCTGATCCAGGGCAAACATAGAATAAATATTAGTAATAACTATTACTGTCATTATCACGTATCATTACCAAATGGACATGGAGGAAGGGCACCTGGGGAAGAGACAAATCAGGGGAGAATCTCTGGATGACACAGATATCTAGTCCCCGTGTGGGCAGACTCTGCTCTCCGTGTTTGTAAATAAAGTTTTATTGGAACACACCCATGCCCATTCATTTATTCACCATCTCCCACTGCTTTCACGCAGAACAGCAGAGCTGAGTGCTCTCTGGCACTTTAGGAAAAAAATCTGCCATCCCCTGGTGTGGAGAAATGGTGGTATCCTGAAAAGATGCTCCAAGATGTTGCTAATGAGCTACGTTACCTAAGTTAATTATCATTTTTCTGTGTTGATTAATTTATCCTGCGGGGATGAATAGTTTCCATTCTTCAGTCCACCCATCCATCTATCTATCTCTCCACTCATGTATTTATTCAGTAATTATTCAGAAACTGCACTAAATCCTACAACAGAGAAATGATCTAAGTCTGATAAAGAGAGGTTGACAAGTGAATGGATAATTATGATTCAGGGTGGCCGTCAGAGCCAGGCCACACCATGCTTTCTGTGAACTAGAAAAAGATGCCCTGTCTGAGAAGTCAAGGTTTGGCAAATTGATAACTCTCAGCCCCTATCTGCCACTTTGGCTGGACTGTTTGTGCAGTGCCCAACCTGCACAACCTTGTGTGGTGGCCCTGAGAGGAATCACTCCTGTGTGCAAGTGGGGTCTAAGGAGAACCAGTGAGGAAACCAGCGTAAGGGTATTAAGTGAAGCTTTGAAGAGGAGGAAATGGGAGCTGTCTTGAGAGGGGAGTAGGGGGAGAGGGAAACAAAAGGAGACAAGGCACAGGGAAGGCCTTCCTAGGTGGAGAAAGGCATGTGAGTGGAGAGGGATGTCTGGAAGAGGGTGAGAATGCGCTTCATGGGGTCTGGCACTTGCAAAAGAGTACACGTGACTACATCATCAATTTCTACCAGAGTAATTTCAGCTCACCCTTATCTCATCAGCTCCCTTTAATTTTGTATTCTTACCACAACCCAAATCTGCTCACTTGTCTCCATCCTCACCACCACCTTCTAGATCAGGCTACCAGGCCTCCACCTGTGCAACTGCCAAAGCTGTTTCTGTGGTTCCCACACATCTCCTCTGCTTTGTAGTCAGGGATTGTTTTGAAATCAGCCTAATCATGGTACTTCCTTGCTCTCACATCTCCCATGGCTCCTCTGAGGTCCAGCTCCTTAATGTGCTATCCAAGGGTGTTTCTGGCTCAATCTCTGCTTCCCTTGCCCACCCAAATACTGCCCTAGTGACTCTTTTTCTCTAAGCCCTCACACATTGGAACTTTTGTTTCTCATCTTTCACACGAATTAGCCAAGTAAATATATATATTTATAGTGTGCATATATATGTATTTATAACACTATATAGGTACTTCTCTATGTGAAAACACTATTATCTACCTATCATCTATCCACCCATCCACCCATCCACCCACCCATCCATCCATCCATCCATCCATCCATCCATCCATCCATCCACCCATCCATCCACCCATCCACCCACCCATCCATCCATCCATCCATCCACCCATCCACCCACCCATCCACCCATCCACCCATCCACCCACCCATCCATCCATTCATCCATCCACCCATCCACCCATCCACCCATCCATCCATCCATCCATCCATCCACTAATCCATCCGCCCATCCACCCACCCTCTTACATATAGAGGTCTATATGGTGTTTGCATATAGAAAGAAGTATAGATATAGGTAGAGTTACAGACACGGACAAAGACACAGACTTCAAGTCACCCCACTTCAGGGAAACCCACCTAGAAACCTCCTAACTGGTTTCCCAGCTTTTGTGCTGGATTCCTGTAACCTATTCTCCAAGACGTAGCCAAAGGGATCAGATCATGTCACTGCCCAGGTCTAAACCCTCCCACGACTCTCTGTCTCCCTCAGAATGGAAGCTCCACGCTGTTCCATGGTCCGCATGGCCCTATAAAGAAAACCTAACCTGTATTATTTCTCTAAGGTCATCTCTTACTGGCCTTCTCCCTCATTTCAGTCCATTCAATAGCCTCCATGCAATTCCTCAGACATTCCATATGCACTCCCACCTTAGGATTCTTGCACTGGCTGCCCCTTCTGTCTGGAATACCCTTCCCACAAATATTTGAGTTACTGTCTCTCTTCCTCTCTTACCTCTTTTGGGACTGTTTTTGAAATGTTACTTTCTCAGAGCCATCTTCTCTTATCACCCTATTTAAAAGGACAGACCACTTCCCAACCATTTAAATCTTTCTTTCATATTTCTTAATTGCACATTTTAACCCACAACATAATTTAATCATTATTCTTCTAAAATCTGTTTTCATTATCAAGAAAGTTCCATGACAGCTAGGGCTTGTGCTTGTTTTGTTTAGTGTAATATCTCCAGCAACTCCAATAATCCATAATAGATGTTCAAGTATTGCTTGGAAAATGAATGACTTACCTCCTTTAGTGTAATTAATATACCTTTATTAATGCATCCACAATCACTTTGATGTATTTTTTTAACCAAGTCTTATTACTAGTGTTCACTAATGTTTTGTTTCTCTCAGATCTAATGGTTTTTGTGTCTCTGTGTGTTACATATCCCTTCAGTGACTCAGAGAAAATTTCTATGCTCCCAAAAGCCAACAGTATAGACAGGGTTAACCCAAGGCCTTACCACCCACTGGGTGTCCCAGAGATCCTCCTCTTGTCCTGACTTGTTGACTTTCTGTCTTCCTCGGGATTTTCTGTAGTTTGTTTAACTTGGATTGTTTTTTCTCTGTTTTCTCCTCGTTGTTTGCTGCCCTGGGCCTCTGGTTTTGAAGTCGGCCGACCCATGGCCTCGACACCATCACCTCACCTCCAGCCACCAGCTATGTTCCACACGCCACCAACACTTTGGCCAGGGGGAGGGGACAGATGGCTCAATCATCTCATTGCAGGCCAGCACCCAGCCTGGATAAGCCTGATGGATGACGGTATTGACAGTCTGGCTGACCCTTGTTCGACAGGCTGACATTTCCCCATATTTCACGGGTGGACATTGGATGTGCATCAAAGAGACTGCCGGGTCACCAAATAGCTAATTAAGGCAATAAAGAGACAGAAGGCCAAGTTGCCCCTTTCCCCCTTGGGAGCCCGACACCCCTTGTAGGGAGCCTGCATGCTTCCTCTTTCTCTGGAAGTGCAGTTCAAAGGGATATTGGAAAGGGTCCCAGCAAACCCTGGGATCAGAAAGGGGATACAGTTAAAATCCAGATGCTGGGCGACTCTCCTGCCCCTCTTGATCCAGCCCTGCCTCCATGATTATTCCATTTTTAGGACTCCAATGTGACCTGTGCAAGGTACAGTCCCCAAGGCTCAGTCCTCCAGGGAGAAATGCTGAGACAGAGCCACTTGGACTCTGATGGCATTGATCATGACCATGTCTGGCGAAAGCCTAGCAATCGTGGTAGTTTTTCGCTGTGTCTGCACACAAGAATCATCCAAGGAGACTTTTTTTTAAAACTTTTTTAATTTATTCATTTGTCAAAGAGAGAGAGAGAGGCCACAAGTAGAAGGAGCAGCAGGCAGAAGGAGAAGCAGGCTCCCCGCTGTGCAAGGAGCCTGAAATGGGACTCAGTCCCAGGACCCTGAGATCATGACATGAGCTGAAGGCAGACACATAACCGACTGAGCCACCCAGGCATCCCAGAGATTTGAAAAAAAAAAAAAAATACAGAATGCTTGAGACCCAAACCCAGAGATTCTGAATCAGTTTTTCTTGGCTGGGCTTGGACAAAGGTTGTGTTCCAGAAGTCCTCAGATGATTCTATTACAAAGCTGGAGTTAAGAATCAACTGACCAAAGAGTCCAATCTTTGCAGCAACTCTCCAAGGTTGATGCTTGCTGCACCTGCATTTTAGGGATGATGAAACCAAGGCTCAGGATGGCCAAGAAACTAGGCCAAGGCCACACAGAGAGCACGTGGTGGAGCTGGGACTCGTGCCCAGAGTGTCCTGCTCCAAATTCGGTGCTTTTTCCACTGCTGACATGACCAAGGTTGAGCCGGGCCTCTGGACACCTTAAATCTCACTTGCTATGACCCCAGTCACGTAGACCTGCTGGATCTGGCACAGAGTGGGGACTTTGGAAAGATTGATCTTACCTTCCTCTCCCTGGCACCTGTTTCTTTTCTAAACCTCCCCTGTACCTGCCTTAAGGGAAGTATGTGGGACATGACCTCGAGTAGCTGTTCCCAAACCATCCAAGAAAGGGAGTTCCAACACGGTCTTCATCTGGCGGACTTTCACTGGTGAGTTATGAGTGCAATTCAGTGTCCCTTTCCTCCACAAAGACTGTTCCAACTCAGCCTTTTCCATAGTCAGGGATTGTTCTGAAATCTTTCCTTTTCTGTGTGGTCCCCTCTTAGTACTATTTCTTGACATATCCCAAAGAAGCTGCCAATTTCAGATGTCACGTATGGCCTCAAGGGCCTCCAGTCCCTACAGATGTCACCGTCAGCCCTGCCATGGGGACCCACGTAACCCCCAGCTGCGTTAGGTGGGCAACCAGACAGAAGTCCTGATCGGATCAGACCGGGACCCACAAGGGTGACATGTTTGCCAACACGTGTTGCATGTGCTCCAGACTGTTCCCCAGAGGGATGGGGGCTGACTTCCTATTTTTATTTCTCTTGGAGATTTCCACCAGGTGGATCCAGGCTGGGTGTTGACCTCCAGCGAAATGATGAAACCATCTGTCCCTTCCCCTAGCTAACTATGCTTACTTGTGTGCCTCTGAGTACACACATGTGCATTTGGATACATACACAGTCTCATCTAAGGTGATTCTGCATGTGTGCATGCACACATGTGTGCACACATATGTGTGCACATGTGGAGACTCACGTTGCACGCACAGATGTAAATGCATGTGTGTTGCTTTTAGAGAGTGGAAATGAAAGCCCACCGAAGTGCTACAATGATGGTCTTATAGAGATTCATTCAGGATCTACCTTTATGACCTTTCCACAGACTTGGACGAGTTACTTCCCCTCTCTGAGACTCAGTTTCTTCATCTGTAAAATGGGCATGTGGATGGTCCCTCTCCCATAGTGTCATGAGGATTAAGCAATTCGCTGCACATAAAGTGCTTAGGATACGGTCTGAGACACAGAGCTCCATAAAGATATTTAACACGTTTGAACCAGGCGTCTTCTGTGTATCAGACCACAGGTAGTCCTGAAAGGTGCAGTGAGGAGGAGCACAGAGGCCCTGGCTTTGCCACGTTCCTTGCACAGTCCAGGAGTTGGATACATACAGAGCTACTGGGAACAGATAGCAACAAGCTTTATGGAGGGTCTACTGTGTGCTGGCACTGTTAGAAGATCTTAAGACACATCAGCAGGCAAAACAAAGTTCCCTGCCTTCCAGGAGCTTATATTTCTGCAAGGAGAGATAAACATACACTAAGAAAAATAAATAGATAAAATATGTATGTCAGAAGGCGACAGGTCAGGGGGGAGGAGGATTAGAAACTGTAAGAGAATAAAGGATTCTCTGTTGGGCGCCTGGGTGGCTCAGTCGGTTAAGCACTGGCGTTCAGCTCAGGTCATGATCTCAGGGTCCTCGGATCGAGTCCCATGGCGGGCTCCCTGCTCAGCGGGGAGTCTGCTTCTCCCTCTGCCCCTTTTCCCATTTCCCATTTCTGCTCTCTTTCTTTCAAAAAAATAAAATATATATTTTTTTAAAAAGATTCTCTGTGAGCATAGTGGGTTCAATGGTAGCCCTTGAAGGCGTGTCCACCCAGGACCTGTGAATGTGACTTTATTAAGACAAAAAGGTCTTTGCAGATGTAATTAAGTTAAGGTTCTCATGCTGGGTTATCTGGGTGAGCCCTGAATCCAATAATAATCGTCCTTAGAAGAGAAGAGGAGGGGAGAAGACACAGGGAAGGGCTGGAAACAAAGAGAAAGGCACCCCTCTTTGGTGGGGGGGTGCGAAGTCAGGAGATGGTTCCTGGGTCCTAACTGACCACCTCTCACTCCCCGCTCCCTGCTCTGCAGCTTCCTGATTTAGATGGGGGGGCATGGACCATTTCTTCCACTAAGCAGATGGGAAAGCCAAGAAAATAGGCAAATCGCAATTTCATCAAAGACTTCCTGGGGAGCGGTCAACCACCTGAAACCCATGAAGGTCTGAGCTTTAGGATCCATCACTGGTCTGTCACTTACCACGTGCAGCTTTGGGAAAACCCCCTACCCTTGGTGAGTCTGGGCCCTTGTCTGCAAAGCGGAGGTGATGCTATGGTTCGTGTGCAGAGCTTACAGGTTAACAGGACAATCTAGGGAGTCAGGTTTGCGTGGCCCTGAGCACGGCATCCTGTATACGGCAAGCACTCCGTGAGGGACAGTCAAATTTCTTTTGCATGCTTCTTCAGACTCTGACGAATGTATATGTGAAGATGAATGCATGTGTGTATACATACGGCCTCAATCAAAGGTCACCCATGTGTGCATGCAGGTGTGTATGTGCCTGTGTGGATATTCGTGTTGCATGCATACTGTGCATGTGCATGCGTGTTTTGTATGTGTGTGGCTGCACATATATACAGTCTCATCCAAAGCTGATCATCTATATATGTGGATGGACTGCATGCATACATTAACACGCACGCACATTGCATCTGTATATATACACGTATAAACTCCTCCAGAACTGATACACGTATGCACAGATGCATGTTGGTGTATAATGTATGCACTGGCGCATGGATACCATAAACATTCAGCTATGTACACGTGTATATGTATGTGCACGCTGCATGCGCGTGTGTTCACGTGTGTACACCGTATGTGCAGTGTGTGTGCATTGTGCAAGCATGCATGTGTGCATGTGTGCTTGCATGTACAGCATGTGTGCATACGTGAATGTGTTACATCTGCGCATTATGCAAGCATGTGTGTGTGCATGTATGTGCATGTAGCATGTGTGCAGTGTGCGCGCCATGCAAACATGTTTGTGCAAGTGTGTGCATCTGTAGTGCGTGCATGCATGTATGTGCATGCACCATGTGTGCTTTGTGCAAACATGTTTGCACGCACAGATGTGTGCGTGTGTGCACATGTAGTATGTGTGCATGCGTGTTCACACCATGTGCACATGTGTGCATCGTACAGGCATGTTTGTGTGTGTGCATGTATGTGTGCACAGCATATGTGTTGTGCAAGCATGTTTGTGTGTGCATGCATGAGTGCATATGTAGCATGTGTGCGTGTGTGTACATGTGTGTGTGCATGCACACACATGTGCACACAGTGCCTTCCTCAAGCTGCCTTTCTCTCCAGGAGCAATGAAGAAATGTTCCTAAGACCTGTGTGATTCCCAGCTCACCTGGCATGGCAGATATTTGGAGGGTGGGTGTGGACCCCAGAGCCAGGTCACATCTGCGATGAGGAGGAACCCCCAAATCCCGCAGCACACTAGAGAATGCTTAGCAACTTCCGCACAGAAACCCAAGATAAAATGGGTTAAAATATTTGATTTTTTTGCAGCTCTATAACATTACATTCTGCTTTCAGTTCCTCTTTCCCTCCCTCCATCACCCTCTTTTCCTGCCTCCTGATGAAAAATATGCTCCGGCTTAATAGAATTACTCCCAGACCATCAATGCAAACGCTGTTTCAGGGCAATCTCATTCAAACAAATGTATTTTTATTTGAACAGTGTTACTTGAAAAATTAAATCGCGGTATCAGTACCCTCTGCCCTCCCCCCGCCCCCGTCCATACAGCCCTCACAATGGCAAGAAGAGGAGAGCACAGCAGAGCTGAACATTTTTAAAAAATGAATTTGATCTGATTTAATGATTCCTCTCTGCATTAATTAACAGTGAAACCAGCCAATACGTTGTGTCAATCATAGACGTATCCACGGGCATCCATTTTATTTTTGGAACTGACTGAATGCATTGCTTTTCAGGCTTATTGTGTTTGAAAAGTTCAGAGCACAGGGAGAGGGACTGGTAGGGACTAGGAATGTATCCACGTGTGCAGGTCTGGAGGGTGGTTGGGGGTTATCTATGCCTAAGGGGAAATAGGGGGAGCTGCCCAGAGGTGGGAACCAAAGACACAGGGCTCAAATTACAGCCGAACACTCAGTAACAGCTTGATTTGGGGCAGGTCCTGTCACCTCTCTCTGCCTCCTTTCCATCCTCCGTAAATCAAGGATAGCAACTATCACTCACAAGGAACCCATGAGTTTTCCGTGATGCTGGGTACTGAGCTTGCCAGGGGTTGGAGATGAAAAAGGTGTCACCCCATGCATCCCAGAAGTCAGAGGTAGATTCCCAGGAAATGAGAACGCAGTAAGAAGGGAATCTATTCAGGAGGCTTCGTACCTTGGTTGTGTCCCAGAATCAGGGCCGGGGACATGGGTGTGCCCAGAGCACAGTCCCATAGGTCACCCAGGGACTGGGCTCTAAAGAGTCCTCACCGGGTTTAATGCCCTCTTCTTCCCACCTTAAAATTCTGAATAGATTTATCTTTGTGTTTTGTACTTGAGGTCCATGGGACAAGGAGCAAAGGGGATACAGGAGAGAAGATATGCGTGATAGGCAGCCCTGGTCCACAACCTCTTCTCTCTGCATCTGAATGCAGCCTTTGGTGACATCCATACCCAGGTTGGATTTTCTTTTAAGAACAAGGACCTCATGTTTTCATTTTGCACCAGCCCTTCAATTTCTGCAGCTGGTCCTGCACAGAGAAACTGATCTTGGGTGATGCTCTATTTAAAGGAGCCGTACTAAAATGTTACTATAGAGATATGTACATAAACAGATGTTAAAATGTGATTATAGAGAAGGCAGGACCCCTGTCAAGCAGCTATGTGCTACGGTTCAGCTCACTGAAACCTTTTTAAGATTTTATTTATTTGACACCGAGAGAGATCACAAGTAGGCAGAGCAGCAGGTAGAGAGAGAGAGAGAGAGAGAGGGAAGCAGGCTCCCCACTGAGCAGACAGCTGGATGCGGGACTCGATCCCAGGATCTTGAGATCATGAACTGAGCTGAAGGCAGAGGCTTAACACACTGAGCCCCAACCTTGGAAATTTTCTAAAGCAGGTATATGATCCTCATTTCATAGGTGAGGAAGCGGAAGTTCGGAAATCCTCGGGACATGCTGAGGATCCTGTGGTTGGGAAAGAAGGCTCCAGGTGAAAGCTGCCTGTGTAGGAGGCATGGTCCCTGCTGACCCCACTGCTACTTCCTACTCATCTCCTACCCCCTCCCTCACCCTTCTACCCCCTCCCCATACACCGGAGGTCCTCAGGGAGTGTCAGTGGAATTGGAAGAGAAGAAAATGAGCTCATTCTAGGTGAGACCATTAGGCAGTTGGTATTCAAAACCCCTCTTAGGCAGGTGTCTACACTTCCAGGGACTGAGGTCTGAGCTGAGTGTCGGGCACCATATGCCAACAGAGAATCACGAAAGGGCCAGGCTGGCCAACGAGTGGGAAATGGATGGGTTGAATGCTGTGAGATCCCATAACTGTTCAAGCCATAAAAGAGAGCAGATGGTTGTGTTGAATGAAAGTGGGTTTTTTTTCCTTTATGATTTCAAATGAGGCATTGATTTTGCTTAGTGACTTTTATTTAAAAGGTACAATTTATGTATTTACATAAATTGAAATAATTTTCTTGGAAATGCCCATGGAATAGTAACAGGTTTGTTGTTTGATCTTTCTGATCACTAGAATAATGTTGCCTCTCTCCATAAATATTGTTGAAATCAAAACCTCTGTGGATCTCTTACAGCAATGACTGCTCTGTTTTCCCCATAGGAAGTCCCAGTTTGGGGAGCAGTGTTTGGGAGACTGTACCCCCAAGAGATTGAAGAACAGGTCCAGCCGCAGAATGTGAAGTGATAAAATCCAGTGATCATTAACTTTATTTAGCATCTAATATGTGCCAGGCACTTTAAAGACTTGTATCTCACTTATTCCCAACAATGGCCATAGGTAAATGAGCTTCCCTAATGAAGAGATGGAAGCTTAGAGAGGGTAAGTAATCTACCCATCATCACACAGCTAGAAAAGGGGAGATCCAGAGCTTCACAGCCAGTTCTTTTGGGTTCTAGAGCCAATATTCTTAGCCACCACTCTGAATTTATCCTTCAAAGGGAACAAAGGATGACTTTCCTTAAGGAGAAAATAAATGACAGTATTTCCATCCCTCTGGAGGAACACATTTTCGCAAGCAACACATTATGTTCATTGCAGAAACCATCATTATTCACTAAAATGTCTCCTCTGGGCTGATAAGTGTCCTCATCTCTTTCCTCCCTGCTCCATGGCTCTCTGAGCTACCAACCTTGCTGTGCTCATCTCCCGATCGAGGGGGGCAACTATGACCCCCCAAGTATGTCTTCTGGCAAGTTCTGAATGTAGCAAGAATAAGGTTGGCTTGGAATTCAATAGACTTGGATTTGAATCCTAGAGCTTTTCCTCCTAAATTACAAAAACTTGAGCAATGTAGATTGCCTCCCCATGCCTCAGTTTCCCCATTTGTAATAGAAGTGAGAAGAATCTACACTGAATACTGTGACATGCTGTCCAGCTCCCCTTCCGGGAGTGAAAGGTCTATTGTCTCAGCTGCCAGGAGTGCTGCCATCTGCTAGACCTCAGCTGTCAGTCTCTTTGGGGTTGCTTCAGCTGTGAAAAGAGCGAGCTCACCCAAGGGCACCCCGCCTCCCCTGGGCAGCTGCGTCCCTGGCCACAATGGCAGAGACTTAGAAGGGTTATCCTGGCTTTAGGGCTCCCTGTGGGGTTGACAGAGACCTTGGCTCAGACTGTGTCAACCCAACTTCTCCCTCTGCCCAGTCTTGCCTGTTGTTTGATCTGTTTGATCACTAGAGTTCTGTCATTTCAGTTCCCCAGGCATTGATTCCAATCTCACAGACCTCCTGCTTGCTGATCTCCACCTAGAATCAGCCTCCTGAGGAATCTGCTATGATCAAAGCCCTTAAAGTAATTCCTAATTCATTGCTGAATATTATTAATTGGGGAAATGTACATTTGATGGCCTCCTTCTGTGTGCCTGGTATAGTTCTAGGAACAAACAGTAAGAGGAAAGATTTAAAAGATTGAAATTTCTTGAAAGGGTGATTCAGTAAGCCAAGATATAGTTATGGGTTCCTCAGTAAGACCTATGCTAAAGGACATCCCATGCATGATTCACTGAATCTGAGTTCCCTTCTACCTCATCCAACCTAGTCAACTTAGGAAGAAGAAAGTACAGGCTCAGGCAAGGGGGTAAGGGTTGACTTGCCCAGGGACACACAGGATTTGGTGCCAGTTGTGCAAAAAAGAGAAGGAAGTCCTCTGATTCCCAAATCTGTTATTCTCATGTGTGGTCTCCAAGAAAATTTCCTCTCATGTCCTAACAAGGATGACTGTGCCAGAAATGATGCTTCATCATAGGGACTGGTGATTCCAGCAACCAGTGATGGTGTTTGAGGATGAATTTTGCCAAGTCCATAGTACCTTTCTCCATCATTGTCATTACCATCATCATCACCACCACCACCATCATCACCATCATTATCGCCATCATCACCATCACCATCATCATCACCACCACCACCATCATCACCACCACCACCATCACCATCATCACCTTTGTCATTATCACCATCAACACTGTTGTCATTGAGGCCATCACTAGCACATCATCCCCATCATCTAGCAAGCAATCATTGTCAGATCTCACCTCATATAACCCTCCTAACAATCAATGACATTTGTTAACACTTTTCTAGAAGCTGAGAAAGCAGATGTTCCAAGAGGCTAGGTACCTCAAGTCACACAGGAAAAAAAAAAAAAAAAAGGCAGAGCTGAGATTCAAACCCAGGTTGGCTAGGTTGCAAGGCTCTTCTCTTAACCATTAAGTTACACAGTCCTCTTTTTTTTTCTCTTTTCTTTGTCTTAATCAAATAGGGGAATGTCACATAATAGACCTACAGAAGTGACCTTTAAGGAAAAACACTAAGGGGTATGTAGAGGTGTCTGAATGATGAATGAGATGCCAAGAGCACCCAATATCATGTTCTTCCTACTATCCATCTCTGAATTTGCAGCCGTGGACAGTAAGTTCTGAGAGTAACAAGAACAAAGTAGATCTGAATTCTAGAACTGACTAAGAGATCCTGGGTCATTTATATCAGCTCCCTGTGCTCAGTTCCTTCACTTACGTATAGGAATAACATTACCTGGTGTGGATAGAACAGCAGTGTGTGCTGTGATGTGTCACCAAGCCTTTCTATTTTCTTCCCTAGATCCCAAGTCTCTGCTCCTTGAGAAACAGAAGAACATTTTTAAAATCATGCTCTCGTGAGCTCACTCAAAACACATTCATTGAGCCTACTGTGACAACTGATGAGATAGAAGAAAAAGTGAGCTCTAAAGTCAGAACTGAAGACTGGGGGACCAGGTGTCATGAGACAGGAGAAGGATCATCATCCTGGGAAGGGGCCAGGGTATGGAGAGGGTCATTGTGCTTTGTATCTTGGGGTAACAAGGCATCGAGTAGAAGCTTCCTAGGAACATCAAGATAAGACACTGGATTGGGCCAATTTGTTGCTGGGCTTGCATGCTCATCTAAGAGCCTTTTGCTTGGTTCTTTACACATTGGTAGATTTGGACTAGGGGAGTGTGACAATATAATCTTAGTAAGAAGGTCTGGAGTGTGACCCTACCCCAGAGTGCGTTGTGGCAAATGCAGAAGGACATTAGCTCCGGTTGTCAAGGCAGAGCAGTGAACACTGCCAGTGCTCCTGCAATCTGGTTATAGGTTTTGCATGCCTTCCTCACAGCTTCTCTCCAATTCTATTTCTAAGGACTGCCTTTCTTTCCAACCCTCCTAGCACAGATGGCCCTCGTGTCCTCCAAACCCTTGTATCTACTGGGAGAAGAGAGAAGGACTGGCCTGGGAGCTCTCTCCCTCTTGCAGAGCTCTCAGCCAATCCATATCTCTCTAGTGCAGGAACATTACAGTCCTTGTCTCAGACAGGGACAAACTTTGAGACAGAGCCTCCACCCAGAGCTTCCTCGAGGAATTGGGATGAAGCTCTCTTCTGCTGGACTTTGCATTCTCTTGGCCTCTTCCCTTTCTTTGCTCTCTTGGAAGCACTTCCCAGATAAATTACCCGAACCCAAATTTCATCTCAGGGTCTGCTCCTGGGTAACCTCATCTTAGAAATGTAATAATGAATCACTGTTTTAGGAAAATCAATCAGGAAACAGAATGAAAGATGCACTGATGTAGAAGGGTGGAGAGAAGAGGAGGAGTCTGATCTTAGGCAATATTAGGAAACTGTGACAGGGCACTGGATCTGTCTCAAGACAGTCAAGGCTTGGCATAATTTGACAC
Source organism: Mellivora capensis (assembly GCA_004024625.1). Taxonomy (NCBI): domain Eukaryota; kingdom Metazoa; phylum Chordata; class Mammalia; order Carnivora; family Mustelidae; genus Mellivora; species Mellivora capensis. The sequence goes on from PISX010003996.1 coordinate 65,313, forward strand.
CCTCCTAACTTTCTGGTCACATTCCCGAAACCTCTCTATCAACTTAGACTGTGCTGTGACCCTTCCAATCCCTGTGGCTTTGCTCATTTTCTTCCACCCACTCGGCTTTCTTGCTTCCTCTTCTCTACCTGGTAAACTCTTATTCATCCTTCAAGATCCAAATCAAAGGTGCCCTTCCAGAAGCATTCCCTGCAGTCCAGGGAAGCAATAAGCCATCCACTCTATAGTATTCCCTTAAGACATGACCTTGAGTCCTCTCACGGTCAGCTGATACTGTGGTTTGCTGCTCTGCTTTTCCCCCCTTCGCTTTGTCTACCCTCCAGGTAGAGGCCATGTTTTCCTCAACTTCGTAGTGATAAAAGTGAGAGTGAACACATATTGTGATAAATGTTTGCCGCGCGCCACCGCAGCAGCTTTGCCCGAGAATATGTATCTTATCAAATCCTTACAACTGCCATTAAGTGAAGAAATATCCCACAGCAAGTCAGTGACAGAGGTGGGATTCAGGCCCAGGCACAGCCAGGATCCAGAACCCCAGCTCTAGAGAGCGACGTCCTAGACCAGAGCTCACAAACTATGGCCCAAGGGCCAAACCCCGCTGCCACCTGCTTATGTAAATAAAGTTTTACTAGAACTTTATTGGAGCCCATTCACTACATATCGCCTGTGGCTGCTTTCCTGGTGTAATGGCAGAGCTGAGTAGTTTCAACAAAGACCAAAAGGACCACAAAGCCCAAACTATCTCCCGGCTAGCCCTTTACAGAAATCTCTTGACCATTTCTATAGATGGCCCTTTCTGGTAGCCCACATGCCTGTTTCCGAGATCACTTCCATTCTGTGGATGAAGAAACCAAGATCTTGGGGAAGGGAAGTCATGGGTCCAAGTTCAGTGATCAAGGTAATGGGAAAGCAAGGACTTCTCAAGGCCCCTGACCCCGAAATGCCTATCTGCAAACCCTGGGCTTCCTCATTGTTCGAAGGAACACTGGGGCAGCTGAGCAGTTGCCTCTCCGAGGAGGGAGGGCTCGTCAGTCTGCAAGGCTGAGAGTTAGTGAAGCAAAGTGAACGAGGCCTCCAGGCCTGCCTTGTCCTCTCCTACTGGGCTCACTAGCCGCTTCATAACACACTGCCCTTACCATCCCACGGCGGGGTCCCTGATCTCTCTCGGCTGGAGCTCTGTCAAGGAGTGGAAAGCCATCCATCTTCATGGGAAGCTGTCCCTCCCAGCAGGACACAGCCTCCCCGGCCGCTGAAGCAGTAGGACCCTGACAGGCATGATGCATTCTCCACGGGTCACCATCGCTGTCCAGGGCTGGGCTCCTGTGTAGGAAGTCCCAGAATCCATACGAGTGAGGACAGGGAAACAGCAGGCAGCCATTCGTGATGAGCTGGACTGGGCCATGGCTGTGCGGGTACTTGGACGGGGCAGATGGAGGGAGGCGGACCACACCAGCAAAGTGGAGCTTTTCCTGATCTAATAACTCAGAGTCCTTTGTGTAGGCCAGGCTCAGCTCTCAGCACTTTGCACCTATTCACCCGGAGAGCTCCCAGGACCCCATGCGGTAGGACTAGTCTTAACCCATTTTACGGAGAAGAATGAGTGAGATGAGTAGTTGATCTGAGGCCACAGAGAGAAGAAAGAGCAGAATCAGAACTCAAGCCCTTGAATGGACAGCCCATGCTGCCTCCAAGTTCCCGTCGAGGAGGAAGCCCTGCAAAGTCTGCAAAGCAGAAGTCTGCACGCCCTGACCCTGCTTTGCAACTGCATTTTGTTCTATCTTTTCTGGAAGGGTTTCGCGGCTGACAAAAGTCAGAAAGGGACCACTGAGCACCGAACAGGGTTATGCTTGCTTGTTTATTCATTTACTCCACAAATGTTTGCTGAGGACCTCCAAGATGTTGAGCACTGTGTCATATTTGCTGGGAGATGCAGAGAAGAAATTGGGCAATTTTCCTGGCCTCACGGAGCTCAAATCTAATGGTGCAAACAGACAGCAATCCAATGTTCAGTCAAGATTGTAAACTTGATGAGAAAGGAAGGAGGGGCCCGCTGAGAGCCTGCAGTAGGGTTCCTTGCACTGTGATCTGCAGGAGGTATGGGAGTGAACTCAGAGAGGGAAAAGCAACCCAGGCTGAGGGAACAACATGGGCCAAGGTCTCACGTTGGAGAGCACAGGGTAGTCAAGGAAATGAAAGACGGTCAGTACAGCTGAGTTATTGAGAACATGAAGACTCATGGTGCAAAATAAAGGCAAAGGGGTGAGCAGGACCCCCAGGACTGGGTGGACCTGGGGAAGGGTCCTGAAAACAATAGGGAGCCTTCGGAGGGTTTTAGGTTGGCTGGTCTCAGGCTCAAGCAACAGAGCCTATTGGCTGGCAAGGGAAGTGGTGGCTTGGGTCTCACTAATGGTGCGAGGTGGTCACCATCCATGGGCACTCCAACCAAGGAGATGCAGGACAGAAATGTGGGGAAGGACCAGAGAAGTAGGAGACAGGCAGGGAGCAGAGGGCAGGACTAGCTGGACACCTGGCCACAGGCGAGGGTAAGAAAAAGAGGCAGGGACAGCAAGAAGCCACCCAAAATGCTGTTTCAGTCACTCCTCGAAGGCGACGCAGCAGATGGAAATCCCGAAACTCTTCTTGCCCCCTGCGCCAGTCCTCTGCCCCCTCTCCCTGGATGCTGAGCCAAAGCAAGGGACTCTTTAAGGCAGAAGCAAGGCTGGCTACCATTTCTTGGGTGCGAGCTCAAGCCTAGAGGAGCAAGAACTGGTCTTAGAATAAGAATAAACTATAGCTCATTCTGCTTTCTTGGGGAGTGCCACTGTCTGACCACTTGTCTCTTGGCATAAGTAATACAAAATGAAAATTAATAATAATAATTAATAGGAGCACCTGGGTGGCTCAATCAGTTAAGCATCTGCCTTCGACTCAGGTCGTGAACTTGGGCTCCCTGCTCGGCGGGGAGTCTGATTCTCCCTCTGCCCCTCCCCCTACTTGTGCTCTCTCTCTCTCACTCTCTGTCTCTCAAATAAATAAATAAAATCCTTAATAATAATAATAATTCATAATAATAATAATAATTGTTCCAGTTGGTACTAATGTACAACAAACCACACCAAACCAGCATTGTACTTACGCTAACTCATTCTGTGGGTCAGGAATTTGGACAGGGCATAATGGGAACAGCTTGTCTGTACCCTGACATCTGGGACCTCAGCTGGATGATCCGACAGCTGGAGGTGATCCAACGGCTAGGGGCTGGAATCATCTGAAGGTCTCCTCATTGCCTGTCTGGCAGCTGATGTTGGCTGTTGGCTGAGACAACAACTGGGCTATTGACCAGGATGTCATAAAGCCCTCCAGGTGGGCTCCTTTGGGCTTCCTCACAGCATGGCGGCTAGGCTCCATGAGTGAGGCATCCAGAGAACAAGGAGGAAGGGCATGGCATTTCTATAAACTAGCCTCAGACATCACATAGCATCACTCCTTCTACACTGTTGGTTAAAGCAATCACAAAGTTCTACCCAAGTTCAAGGAGATGTAATCTCCACACTCAGTGGGAGGAGTATCAAGGTCACGTGATAAGGGAAATGTATGTGATTGGAGGTCTTGTTGTGGCCATCTTTGGGAAATACAAAATGCAAAACAATTGTAGCTAATACCTAAGTGGTGCTTTCTACGTGCCTGTCACTCTTCTAATGGCTTCACATAAGATGATCTGATCAGTTATTGTCAGCAATTACATTATTGTCTGCATTTAAGATCAGTAAACTGAGGCAAAGGAACACTTCATGTGTTTGGGAGGGAGTAGAATGACCCTTTGACTGAGGAACAAGAGGCCATAATGTGAGGAATAGGCCGCTGGAGAGAGACAAAGTGTTCCTTATCCGTGGTTCTCAAAGTGTGGTCCCGGGACCAGTGGCGTCAGCACCCCCCTGGGAACCTCTTAGAAATGCAGTTGCTCAGGCTCAACCCCAGAGCTGCTGATTCAGGAACGGTGGGGTCAAGGCTCAGCAGTCTGTGTTTCCACAGGCCCTCCAGGTGATTCTGACTCTGGCGCACGTTCAGGTTTACATCATAATCCATGGGGCTGTTCATTCCCGCAGGCAGACCAGAGGTAGGAGGTAAGATGCCAAGGACTGTTGGGAAAGGTGAGAAGGGCGAAAGGTTTGGAAAGAAGAGGCCCTGAGGATATGGCTGGATGAAGGGGACAAAGGGGAGACAGAGTTAGAGAGAAATTTCCTGGGGCGACATGTGATTGATAAATATTAAGAAACAGGCATATTGGAAATTAAGCTGGAGGTTGTTTCCTGTTTCAGGCTCTAGTAACTCTCTGTTAAGTCCTACCACCTCTCTCTCTATATATATATACATAGATTATGGGACTTTATATGTTGTATGTATACATGTGTGTATATGTATGTGTGTGTGTGTGTGTGTGTGTGTGTGTGTATGTATCAGCCTTGGATAATGGCTCAGTTAATGGCCTTGGTTAATCAGCTTCTCTCCTGATTAGGCCCTTAGCTTGCATCGTAGCCTCTACCTGAAAAATCCTCTTCTCAGACCCTGACCCCACCATGGACTGGCCGACTCCTACACATCTTGCTCATTTCTGGAGACCCTTCTCCACCCCATAGATGTTACCAGATCTCCTGTTACAGTCTCTTGAAGCTCTTTGTGCATTTCCTGCAAAGAACTTGCTTGGGTCAGACCCCTTCTATTTTGTAAGGAACTTAAGTTAAACTATCCCAACCCCCCAAAGATGCTCTTACTAACTCATAGGACACCTAAAATCCCAGAGATGGGGGACTCACAGACTTCTGGGACTTGAAATCTCTCTCCCTCCCTCTCTCTCCCCCAGCTTAAATCTTGATTCTGGAGCTTTCTTGTATGTTGAACCCCCTTCTCTTCTAGTAAGAAATGGTTCTCCATGTGGCTGGAGTTGAGGGTATGTGTTCGGACACACAGCTCCATCCAAATCTCCAGACTTTCCACTTCCTTTTGCCATATCAATCAATCAATCAATCAATCAAGGAAGGAAGGAACTCTGATTGGCTCTGCTTAAGTCATGTGCCCACTCTGGAGCCAATCACTGAAGCCAGAGGGATGGACAACTGATTGGCCAGCATGGGTCACACATATACCCTAGGTACCATGAATGTAAGGACAGGAGTATAATCAGCAAGCCCTGCAGAACTACATGGTATGGACAAGGGGTAAATACCCTGAAAAAAACAAAAAAAAAAAAAAAAGGGAGGTGCTTTGGGCTAAAGAACGCAGCAAAGTTATAGAACAACAAAAACAGCTGATATCCAAGTCTGCAGCTATCATAGCTATAATTATCTGTTGGAGTGATTGTTTATTTGACCTTTGTCTCCACTGATAGCCCCTTGGGGGGAGGGACTACTGCCTGTGTGAGTAAGGGCTGTCTCATCAGTGCATTATGGAAGGTCGAGGAAGAGAACTAGCTGGAAGGCTTGGGAGCATCCTGCCTGAAAACATCTGTGGTGGGCCCTGTGAGTGGAAGCTGTCCTTGGGGCTCTCCCTCTCCCAGTATCATCGATGCAGGTGGAACAGAGATTATTAGTCCCATTTGAGATGATGAGATGAGATGATGAGATGAGAACACTGAGGCTCAGAGAAATAAAATGACTTGCTGAAGAGCTCTCAGCTGGTAAGTGATGGAGTCATGACAAAAGCTAAGGTATCACTCCATAAAAATTAGGGCAAATTATGATTCTCACAGGCTAGAGCTAGTGCTTTCTGCCTCTCACAAATGCCACACAGACCTCTGAACCTCTGTAAGTTCCTCGCTCCCTGAACATGCTCTGTTTAGATTGGATTCCTGGGGCTTTGGAGGGCAGGAAAATGGGAGGGGGCTGGGAAAATGCCATTGGAGACAAAAAAGCACAGTATTCTTCATGTCCCTCCCCTACCCACCCTCTCTCTCAGTCAGCCTGCAGATGCTGAACCCAAGAACCAAAGAACCACCCTGCAAGGTAATGATTTGTAACTACAGGGGGAGGCCACAGAGACTCCACTCAGCACTCTGCGTCCAGAAGGCATCCATGTTGACTAATGGCCCGGGGCAAGAAATGGAATTATTATTTCCATTTGACAGGTGTGAACATTGGGGAAAATGCAAGGATTTTCAGCACAACTGATGCTTTTAATTGCCAAAAGCTAGTCCATAAGCAGAGTTCCAGGAAAAGGGTGGAAACTTTTTGCCTGGAGACCTCTCTGGGATAATACATACTTGATGAAAACATTCTAACCCATTCATACACATTCTGTCTGGATCCTTTCCATACCCCTTGGAGGTAAGTTTCGTTACTGAACCCATTCGACAGGTGAGAAAACTGAAGCTCAGAGAAAACAAGTCAAAAGCTAAACTCGTGCGCCCCATAACTGGTTCCTTCTCCTACAGGTGTAGTGACGATACTCGTGTCACCTATGAAATCTTCACCTGTTCTTGTAGACTGGTGACAAATCCATCTAGCTTGACATGATAGAAATAGCATGCGGGGGTTGGCTCCTGGATGGCTCAGTCATTGGACTCTTGGTTTTGGTTCAGGTCATGATCTCAAGGTCGTGGGATTGAGCCCCACATTCGGCTCCTGCTTACCCAGGAGTCTGCTTCTCTCCCTCTCTGCCTGCCTCTCCCCCAACTCTCTCTCTCTAAAATAAAATAAAATAGAATAGAATAAAATAGCAGGAGAGAAGGTAAGCAGAAACAAGACACAGGGTTCCTACAGCTCTTTCTGGCTCCTTCTGAAAAACGAAATGCAAGACTACCTCTCCCATTAGCAGACTCCTTTACAGCTTTCATTATCTTTCATATCCAAGCAGCTCTGTGAGCTGGGCCAGATAATGGTCCCCCATGTCCCAGAGGAGGTCCTGGGGCTTTGAGAGAGAGAATGAATTGCTCATGATCATGCCTAATCAATGGAGCCTGGATCCCGAGTCCCCAGTGCTTTAACTGGGAGCTGGCGGGTGGGGGTCCGTCCTCTTATTTGTAACCTGTGCTTCTCCATCCTACAAACGGTGTGTGTCTCTTAGATCATAGGAGAGAAGCGGGTCCGACCAGTGAGGTTTACACCCATCTTAACTGCTCAATAAAACCTCATGAGACTTCCTCAAATCCAGAGAAGTTAAGTCCTGACACTTTAACAGCTCGTTCACGATACACAAACCAGATGGACCTGGGCCTTGAATCCATTTCACACCATCAGGCAGCAATCACATTAGAGGCTGTGCGCGCTGGCCGGGCACAGAATCCTGTTCTTTGTTCTGTCTGCAGACACCCTGGGGCAGGGGTGGAGGGTACCCATTTCCTGTCTTGCATCTGTTTATAAATGTGCCACCAAGGGAGAAGGGCTGTTACTTGTTGGTCTCTCCCTCTGGATTTAAAACACACTTGCAGCTCTTCATGAGCGAAGACAGGTAGGAGTTTAGGAAACTGGCATTCTCTGAAGAAATTAACCAGGGCATGAAGTCTCCTTAGAGAAAGATAACAGTATAATCTTTGGCTTTTATGCTTCTAGTGGGGGAATGAACGGAGTAGTGTAGACCATGGACTCTGGATTCATGGAGACTTTGGTTCGAACCTAACTCTACCAGTTAAATGATTTCATCTCCAAGCCTTTCTTTTGTCCTCTGCAAGATGGCGATTGCTTAAAGTTGTTACAGCTAAGGTAATCATGAACCTAATGGGGCTGGTGCATAATATGCACTCAGTGTGCTTTCACAGCTGCAGCTCCAAGAGCTCAGCAAAGCGGTGCAGGGAACCGGTAATGGCCTCCTTGGGAGCTCCGTTCCAAGTGCACAGCTCAGCGCTTCCCAAAAGGTGACCCAAGGGGCACTGGGTTTCAGAAGGTATTCTATGGGGAGAAAGGACATGAAAAAGAGGGTCTGTCCTCAATTCAGTTTGGGAAATACTGGGTAAGATGAAAATAAACACACTTCAGTTGGTTGTACTTTTAAGGCGGTTCTTCTCAGGGCTTTTAATATGCAAATGAACGTCTGTGGATTTCCCCAGGGGCCAAGGGGAAGGATACAGGAAAGGGTGTCTGTAAGATGGGGAAATGGGTAGGCTCCCATATATTTGATCACAGAAGATGATAAAAAGATAGAGGATAGGTGGATGGATGGATGGATGGATGATGGGCGTTTGGTCAGGTGGATGGATGGAGAGATAGAAAACATTATTCCCCTCAGAGCCTCCTTTGACATGTTCAGAAAACTAGTATTTTGCAGAACATGATTTGAGAAAATCTGGTGTAGATAAAGTGGCAAAGTCCTTATAAAAGTTGGTGGCGGGGGGGCACCTGGATGGCTCATTTGGTTAAGTGTCTGCCTTCATCTCAGGTCATGATCCCAGGGTCCTGGGATTGAGTCCTGTATCAGGCTCCTGGCTCGGCAGGGAGTCTGCTTCCCCCTCTATCCCTACTCCCTGCTCACATGTGTGCTCTTTTAATCTCTCTCAAAAAAAAAAAAAATTGAGAGGGGATGATGCTCATGGATGTTGAAGTAAAGGGAGTCACATTGCTTGTCTCTTTTTAAAGATTTTATTTATTTACTTAAGAGAGAGTAAGAGCAGGAAAGACAAGGAGAGGGAGAACACAGGGGAAGACGGAGACACAGACTCTTCCCTAAGCAGGAAGCCTGATGCAGGGCTTGATCCCAGGAACCTAAAATCATGACCTGAGCCGAAAGCAGATGCTTACCTGACTGAGCCACCCAGGTGCCCCAAGGGAGTCATTTGGACTAAAGAAGGAACATCCCTTTTATTTTAGCAGAAGGAAAGAAATGTTAGAATTTTAGTTATGTTTCGTGATAGGATCAAGGTAGAAAAGGAGGAAGTTGAGCCAGGAAGTCATGGGTTTCATTTTCTCCCTGAAACAAGGTACAACAAGGCAGGGAACAGGCCAGAGGGGCCGTGGGGCAGAGGAAGGTGAGATTCAGCAGGGAGAAGGGGAGGGCAACCGAGATCCCTTGAGTTTTTCAGAAAAATCATCATCAATCACGATTAACCCTATTTTTCTAGTCCTCTTAGGACTTACTTTAAATGAACTCTGCAGAATTAGGTAGTCTGTATTTTCAAAAACTTTCTTTTGCGCATGTATATGTAGAAGTGTATTGAGTCTTTCCTACCTAGCTACCGAGGTTGGTTAGAAGACTCGGAAATGCTGTGAACCTTCCCAGTAACAGCAATTGCTCACTTTTGAAAAAAAAAAAAAAAGTGTATATATTAGACTGATAAAGACCCCAAACATATCCACATCCTATTCTCTGGAACCTGTGAATTTTACCCAGTATGCCAAAACAAGCCTTTGCTAGTGTGATTAAATGAAGGATCTTGGGATGGAGAGATGATCTTGGATTATCTGGGTAAGAACTAAATGTAATCACAAGTGTCTTTATAAGGAGGACGCAGAGAGAGATCTGACCTCAGAAGACAGGACAGAGGTCAGAGAGATGGGGCCACAGGCTGAGGAATGCCACTGAGGCTAGAAGAGGCAACGAACAGATTCTCCCCGGGAGCCTCTAGAAAGGGCCAACCCTGCTGACACCTTGATTTTTAGCCCCAAATGATTCATTTTGGACTTCTGGCCTCCAACACTATAAGAGAACAACTTCTTGCTGTTTTAAGCCACAAAATTCTTGGTACTTTTTTACAACAGCAACAGGAAACTAACACATTATATATGTATGTATGAATGTAGGTGTATTATGTGTGCATGTGTGTGTTTGTGTGCAGAAATCTTGTAATGGAGATTATTAGTATTAACTTCCGTATGCAGGTAGGAATGTTTAGAAACAAAAGAGTTTAGATATTTGGCTTCAGGCCACACAGCTAGAGAGGGGTGAACCCAAGCCTCAGACCTGGGGAATCTTGTTTCACAGTCTACACTCACCCCACTACGCTGTCCCTCTTGGTGTTTATGAGTGTTGGGGAATGTAGGGGAAGGAGGGCTGGCCAAGAAATACAGAATGGATGGGATGGTATTAAGAAGGAATGGAATTAGGGATGATTCACACTTGGCAGGATGGATGGAGCAGTGGGAGCAGCCCAAACACCCAAGATGGGAGGCTGCTTAGCTCCCCATGGCCCCATATGAGGAACAGAGTGAAGTACTTATTCAAATTCAGCTTGCATCCCTAACCAGCTATGAGGCTTTAGACAAGTGGCTTTATCTCTATAAGCCTCAGTTTCTTTCCTCTTCATAACAGTAACCACTTCGTAGTGTTGTCTTAGGGATTAAATGAGATTATACACGAAGAGAACCTAGCTCAGTGCCTGGCATATAGTAAACCCTCAAATATAGTTACTATTGACTTTATTATCACCTCCTAATACCACACAACCACCAACAATCATCTTGACTTTTTTATGCTCAAAATTGGTCATAACATATTCAGTAACATAACTGGTGAGAAAACAGTAAATTCAGTATATTAATACAAAGAAAAACATCTCCAGGGGAAAGAGCTGTTTTCTCTGGGGGAATGGAACTGCAATTTTTCTTTCATTCTGTTTTTTTTTTCTAATTGTCGTAAAATACATCTAACATAAAATTTCACCATTTTCACAATTTTTAAGAGTACAGTTTAAAAATGTTAAATATATTCACATTGTGTCTTTGGTTCCTTTTGGTCCTATTTTATTTTGTACATTTTCCTAGAATGGACACAAATTACTTTCTTAACATATTACAGCCCAACATTTTTTTAAAAGATTTTATTTATTTATTTGACAGAGAGATCACAAGTAGTCAGAGAGGCAGGCAGAGAGAAGGGGGAAGCAGGCTCCCTGCTGAGCAGAGATCCTGATGCGGGGCTCCATCCCAGGACCCTCGGATCATGACCTGAGCTGAAGGCAGAAGCTTAACCCACTGAGCCATCCAGGCGCCCCCCCCCCAACATTTTTTTAGAGATTATATTTTTTCATTTGACACAGAGAGAGAGAAAGCAAAAGGAGGGGGAGGGACAGAGAGAGAGGGAGAAGCAGACTCCCTGTAAAGCAGAGAGCCCGACATGGGTCTCGATCCCAGGACCCTGGTATCATGACATGAGCCTAAGGCTTAATGGACAAGCCACCCAGGCGTCCCTGACAAACATTTCAAAGTGCTCATGAGCTTTGTTCTGGAAGGCTGAGTCATTTTCCCTACATCTTCATCAAAATTGGGACTAAGGGCTTTCCATCTTTATGGAGAGCAGTTGCTTTCCACCAAGCAACACCCAGAAGTCTTTTAGCTCTAGCTTTCTACTTTCACTTAGAAATCTGTTCTAAAGAGACACCCCTACATGTGCAGAAGGTTGGAAACACTTAACGGTTTAATGCAGCATTCCTTCATTGACAAACATTGGAAAAACAACCTGTAAAATCAACGGAGGATTGAATCATGATATGCCCATATTATGGAATATGAAGTTACTGTCTTACAAATAGAATGAAATGTGTGTCCTGGCATGGGAAGGTGCCCACCATGTTAACAGGGGAAAAGCAAGCATTAGAAAAATGAGGGCAGGGGTGCCTGGGTGGCTCTGCGGGTTAAGCCTCTGCCTTCGGGTCAGGTCATGATCTCAGGGTCCTGGGGTAGAGCCCCGCATCAGGATCTCTGCTCAGCAGGGAGCCTGCTTCCCCCTTCTCTCTGCCTGCCTCTCTACTTGTGATCTCTGTCTGTCAAATAAATAAATAAAATCTTTAAAAAAAAAAAAAAGAAAGAAAGAAAAAAAGAAATATGAGGGCAGCGTGAGCCTGTCCACGTTGTAAAATAGAAATCATACAAGGACTGGTGTGTGTGTGTGTGTGTGTGTGTGTGCACGTGTGTGTGTATGTTGCACATTCAAGACATCTATTAAGATTTATCCCAAATGTTAGCAGTAGCAAGGGAAGTGGGAATTGCCGATTATTTGGATTTTTAAAAATTTAGAATGAACGTATAGTAATTCCACTATACAAAAGGAGGAGGAGGAGAAGAAATAGCAAAAACACCAAACCTGCCATCAAAAAGGTGTTTTATCATCGTAGAGCGTTCTTGAATGCCCGCGGAGGCAGACGCCGCTGATGCACGGCCCCCCCGGAAGGGGTCAAGGGCCTGCGCCACGGCCGGACCAAGTTACCGGCAGACTAGTAACTATCCATCTCGGTCTCAAAGTCAGGAAGTCACTCCCACCACCCATCAATAACTCAATTCAGGACTTAATAAAGGTTCCTTGCAGGAAGTTCTTCCTCTCATCACAGCTAAGGCTTTTCTGCTGCCCTGTCAGTCCTCCTGGATGGGTCACCTTTCCCATCCCATGTCCTTGGAGGCAGCAGCCAAGAGTGAAGAAGAAGACAGGGATGACATGGATTCCCTGCAGAGTGTCACTTCTGTCCCTGCATTAGCCACACTTGTAGAACCTTGGCAACCAGGGCAAAGACCATAACCATCTACTCCAGCTTGTCTCTGCAGCCCAAAGTCCCCAAGGGCCCCTGGTCCGCCCATCCCCGGCACTTGGAGGCTGGGCTCTGCATAAACTCTGCCTCCCTGGCCTCTTCCTGCCATATTTCATGGATCCCGATGGTCACTCAGGCCAAGATTTACGGAATTCATATCCTTTCGAGCTGAAGGAAAATGGGAAAGTCAAGATTTACTATCCCCCTGGGTAAAGCTAGGAAGGGGTGGACCCATGAGCTTGCAGGGGCGGGGGGTTGGAGGGGGCACTACAGAGGTGAGTTGGAGAGACAAACATTTATTTCGTCAGAGCCTTGTCAAGGCGGGGCCTGGGACTCTGCCATTCTTGACAGCAAGCACATTTCTTCCAGAACCTTCCCTCCTCTCCCAGCCTGTACTAGAGTGTGGGGTACAGGACTAGGGAGCAAAAGATGACAGAAGACCACTAAGACAGAGCTCCTGCTCTCCATAAACTCCTGGAAGGGGGTGAACAGATCCACCAGTAATCCTTATCTCAAAGACGTTTCAGACTTCTCCCAGGACAGTGATGGAAGACATGTTGGGAAATCAGTGGAGTCCTTGTTTTGTGGCTTCCTAGTAGAGCTATTTGGGCAAGTTATTCTAACCTCGCCGAATCTTCATTTCCTTATCTGTGAACTGGGCTTGATCAATGCCCTTTCTTTGGAGGGATTACATGTGCATTTAAAAAGTGAGCACATGAAAGCTTCTAGAGCCCCATGTCCTGCTTAAATTCACAGCCCCGGGTCTCCCCAGCTGTGTAACATTAGACACGTCCCTTAACTCCTCTGTGCCTCGATTGTCATGTCTGCAAAATGGGAATCCCAGGACTCATACCAACCTCACAGGGCAAACATGAGTTAATGTCTGAGTTATGAGCTAATGCTAAGACCAGGGCATGCACCGTAATAAATGCCAGGTGGGTTGGCCATTAGTATTAACACAGTGACTCTGTGTGGAAGATAAATCTGGAAGTGGGAGGTGGCATCAGATCATTCTGACATCGACTGGGGATTCGATCAGCATGGCGAAGGGGGTCAGCAGCTCAGGCTGATCTAGTGGTGGCGGATACATAGGCATAAAAACTCATTGCACTCATTAGCATGTGTGTGTTTTGTTGTGCATATATTACAGCTCCACGGAATATGAAGATTTCCACGATAATATTTTTTTTAAAGATTTTATTTATTTATTTGACAGAGATCACAAGTAGGCAGAGAGAGAGGAGGAAGCAGGCTCCCTGCTGAACAGAGATCCCAATGCGGGGCTCGATCCCAGGATCCTGGGATCATGACCTGAGCCGAAGGGAGAGGCTTTAACCCACTGAGCCACCCAGGCGCCCCTTCCATGGAATATATTTTTAAAGTAAATATGGGAACAGTACCGGTTCCATAGTCAGAGTGCTTAGGTAGATCCACAACATCTACATGATCGTCATCTACAACAGCATCAACATCTCAGATCCACAACCAACCAACTACCTGAGCGTGGCCAAGGGTCCTAAATTCTGTGCCTCTCTTTCTGAGTCTGTAAACTAGAAATAAAGTCAGTATCCACCTCGGAGGGCAGTGGGCTTACATAAGATAAACATGTAAAGTTCTTCAAAGACAGTCTGATGATGGGGCACCTGGGTGGCTCAGTCAGTTAAGCGTCTGCCTTCAGCTCAGGTCACGGGTCCCAGGGTCCCGGGATTGAGCCCTGCATCAGGCTCCTGCTCCATGGGGAGTCTGCTTCTCCCTCTGTCCCTTTTCCCCGCTCATGCTCATTCTCTCTCTCTCTCTCCAATAAATAAAATCTTAGAGAGAGAGTCTGACAAATACTATGCACTCAATATTATAATTTTACTGGCAAAATTAGTAGTTTCAGGTTGGGGTGTTAGGTGTGCGACTGGCTCTGTCTCTTCCCAGTGGTGTGGCTTTGAGACAATCACATCTCTTTTCATCACCTCATATCCCTGCATTGTCACAGGCAATAGGAAGGCCTAATTTGCAGAGTTATCCCAAGAGTTGGGGAGAATATATGGAAAATGGCATTGATAGGCACACAGCCTATGGTAATTCAACACGATCCCCTTGACCGCCACCATCATCTACAACAGCATCCACATCATCATCGCTACTCTCGGGGGTCGGAAGGGAGTTAGTCTAGGTTCCAGGTGAGAATACACTTCATCAAGGCGGCACGGGGGCAACCACAGAAGACTGAAAACAGAACATGAGGGTTTGCAGTGGATTGAGGGGGCCAATCCCCAAGCCGTGCCCCCCCCCCACAATCCATAGCAGCTTCTTTATACTTCAGACAAAAGCCATCTAAGGACCGAGTGATCTGAACAGCCCTAGAAGTAAGGGGAAATGTGCCTCACCTCCTTTCTCCTCTGGAGGGATCCGCATGACCCCTCACCCCTCTGGGAGAATTCCAGAGTCCTAGATCCCTTGCCTCCTGGACTGAGAGCCATCTCAAAGCTCAGAAGACCTGCAGCTCACTACAAAACAGAACAATTGGTACCGCTCTCCAGTGCCAAGAACTATGCTTGGCACACAGTAGGTGCTCAAGATTCCATTGCTGAACGAATAAATGGTTTCAACTCGCATTTATGAGACACGGCTTGGGCACCAGGCACCACAGTAAGCATCTTACACACGTGATTTTTTTTTAAGATTTTATTTATTTGACAGACAGAGATCACAAGCAGGCAGAGAGGCAGGCAGAGAGAGAGAGGGGGAAGCAAGCTCCCCGCTGAGCAGAGAGCCTGATGCGTGGCTCGATCCCAGGACCCTGAGATCATGACCTGAGCAGAGGCTTTAACCCACTGAGCCACCCAGGCACCTCTAATACACGTGATCTTAAGGAAACCACACAACCACCCCGTGGGGAGATCCTCATGGCTTGTTCCAGTTTATAAGGAAGGGAGGAGTTCATCTCACGTGCCCACGGTGAGGTGAAATCACGTGCCCACGGTCACCCAGATCAACCACCCTCCAACCCTAGTGGAGGCTCATTTCTGAGCCGGTGCCCTTCCAGGTTGCTTCGTTTCCTTTCAAGTGACTTGCACCTTGCAAGTTCACGGGCTCTCCAGCTGCCGCCCCCACCCACCAGCCCCTCATTCACGCACGTGTCCTGACATGACCGGACGTACAGGGGACTTGCGATGGCTGTCGAGTGAGTGAACGAATAAATGTCACAGACCATCTGCGGAGGTCTCCCTGGGAACATCCATCTTGTTCAACTTTCTTCCGAGTTGAAGCGTCTTTCCTTCCTGGCTCCCCTGGGCCCCTTAAAATTTGGGGAGGATGCAGCAGCCCTCAACCCCCGGCTCTGTCCCAGAGCCAGCGATCCACGGGAGATTAACATCCATAAGTTACAGGACGCTGTGATTAGTTTTCCTATGTAGCTTTGAGCCCCAGGATCCATAATGTTTTCTCAGCATGACCCTAGACCAAGTCCCTCCGTGGCCGGGGTCTCCATGTTTGCACCAAGAAACAAGCAGAGTGCTTGCTTGCTACCTGCCCCATCTCCATCACAGGGTTATGGGAGGCCAGGGAAACTTCTGGAGTCCCCATTTCTCCATCTCAGTAAGGCAGATATTAAAATGTTAATACATGCCATGCTAGTCAACAGCTGCTTTATAGGCCATCGGGACAACTTAGGACATGTCAGGACCACGCTATGTACTAAGTAAATGGAAACAATTCCTACCCTTTGTTTTATTCGAAGGCGTTGTGGATTGAAAAATTGCTTTTATTTTCTTCTGGAACCTTAACTGTGCAGGACATCTGTTAGGCATGTCTCGGTGTTAGAAACAATAAAATGTGAAAAAGTCATGCACCGTGGCGTTCAGGATAAAGGTTAGCATTATGGTCACAATGAATGCGAGTGCTCTTTGTCAACTATATAAGACAAAAACAGAAAAACCAAAAAAAAACCAAAAAAAAGGGAAGAGAAATAAAAAACTGGAATGGGAAGGTGGGCCTTGCCACAGCATTGGGTGGGTCAGGGAACATAGACTCAGAGAAGTTGGCCACCTGCTGTAGGTCACACAGCAAGGGACTCTCGGTTTCAGCTTATTTTATTTGACGGTTTCAACTTTTGTTTTCCTTTATTTTGCTTCACCTCACTTGATTTTATTTTATTTTCTATTTTATTTTGTCTTTAAACTGTGCCTGGGTCTACAGCTGGGCCTTAGTGAGAGCCATTCCTGCCCTAGAGGATTTGATGTTACAACTCCTATCACTACCTGCACCGCGGCTGACCTGTGGTCCATTTTCTTCCATGTGTGCCAAGGCTAAATCATTGGAAGCCGTTGCTTTGGGGGACTCTGTGGGAAGGGATTCTGAATTCATATCTGAGGTCAGTGGAAAAGGCTCATTATCTTTATCATTATCGTGTGTATTATGGGTGTCGAATGGGAAAGTGACATTGAGTGTGCCGTGAATATGCTGTGTTGGAAGAACGCACCTGAGATCTAGAGAAAAGCATAACTCCAATGAGCTTAAAGGCCATTGGATACCAGCTGGCCCATCCCCTATGTTGTACATGAGTAGGGAACCGAACTCATAGACAGTGAGCCCCTGAAGGAGGCAGAGAGGAGCCAGAGTGAGCCGAGCATCCCTTCTGCAGTGTTGGCATAGACTCACAGGCACAACGACCAACCGCAGATGGACCCACTGCAGAGCCGCTCCATGAGCACGGGCCACTGCTGCCCCATCTGATCCCCTCACCCCCTCCTACCACCAAGGCCACAAGGAGCTGTGGGTGGTGAAGGCTTTCACCCTGAACCAGAGGCTCCCGGAGTGGGGGGTGCCTCCCTCTCCCATCTTCCACACTTGGGCTGTGTTTACTCTGTTCACAAAGTGGCTTCCTGTTTCGAAGAGGAATGAGCTTTTTAAAGGGTTATAAATGCAACTCAAAAGGCTTTTTCGACATCAAATGGCTCATAAAAAAAGGAACGTTTTGACGACTTCAGCATAAATGAATGAAAAACATACGGTGTGTGCCTCCTGCTCTTCTGTTGCACCAAAATCTTCTGGCAAGAGAGAGAAGTAGAAGTGGCAAGTGGTTTGGGTTTCACTGTATCTGGGACTTTAGTTTCCAAGGTCCAAAAATGTAGCTTTTATTGCAGGCCAGAGCATATTTGAGTAGAGAGGTTGCCTCTTATTAAACTAGCAAAAAAAAAAAAAAAAATTAAGGGAAAACATTTCCATAGACGCTTTTAAAAGTCTGTTCTGTCCTGCTGACTTCACTTCAATCACAGGTTCCAGTTCTTGCTTCTAAAGCAGGGTCTCTCAGTCTTGGCGCTGTTGCTGTTGGACCAGGACATCCTTTGTGGTGGGGTCTGTCCTATGCTGGATGCCGGATGTCTAGCAGCAGCCTTGGCCTCTACCCACTAGATGTTAGTGGCATCCTCCCACCAGCTGTGACAATCAAAAATACCAACTCTGGGGCACCTGGGTGGCTCAGTCAGTTGAACATCCAACTCTCGATTCAGGGTCCTGGGATCGAGCACCACATTGGGCTCCGTGGGACCCCATGTTCCAGGGGGAGTCTGCTTGGGGTTCTCTCTCTCTCTCTCTTTCTCTCTCTCTCTCTCTCCCTTGTCCCTCCCTGCCCCTCTAAAATAAATAAATAAATCTTTCTTTCAAAAAAAGCCAACACTTCCTCTGAAAACCGATTTTCTGCACAGTTCATTAACTTAGATGTTCTAGAATCAGTACTATTGGAGTGAGGATGGGAACAAGTGAACAGATGAAGGAAAACAAAACTGACTCTTAGTAAGAAAATTAAGATAAAATAACTGGGTTTGGGTATTTCAATGAAAGACACATGCAGATCATTATTTGCATTATTTTATCTTTTTCATTTGCATAATGTTGAGGGGCTGCAGAGACAAGCCCCATAAATGTCTAAAACCCAGCCGAAAGCCTGAAGTTGGCAAACCCACTTTTGTGCAAAGATTGGCCACAAAGACCATGCACGGAAGGACTTCATTCAAACCTCAGCCTGAGCCTAACTTATCTGAGAATGTAATCAGCTTGATGAACTACTATCAGAAGCAACACACTGTAATGGTGTGGGTATGAGAGTGTAAGTGTGTTTGGGGTGAGTGAGAAATTTGAAGAACGGGAGATAGGATGACTAACCATCCTGGTTAGCTCAAGACTATCTGATTTTAGCACTGAAAATCCCACATCTCATGAAACCCCTCAGTCTCCAGTGAGTTCCAACAGTTGGCCATCCTACTAGGAGAACAACAGACCTTTCAGAGGCAGCCTTTACCCACTGTGGTAGATGATGGCTGTCAACAATGAAAGAGTGTGATTTTCTAAAGTCACTCACGAAGACACACAGCTTAACTGCGCAAGGCCACTGAGTGCATGGTAAGCGCCCCCGTAAATCAGGATTGTGGGTCTCCTTGAGTTTGTTTCACTACCAGAGTAACTGAGGTCCAGAAGGTTCCCTCAGCCTATGACACAAACCAAGTCTTGGAGTAATGTCAGTAAAAATGATGCAGCAGGTAGCTCCAAGGACCTGTTACCCCACAGACACATCAAAAAACAAGCAAAACTGGCCAGAATCAACTTTTTCTGAACTCTGGAAGATAGGCAGAGGTTTACAACAACCAAGAAAATGCCAGAGGTGTGGGGAGAGAAGGCAATTTAAAAGTGGTCGGGCAACTTTGTGACTCTTGATTATCCTGTCCCACCCTCTTCCTCTGCCGGGCGGTGGTCTTTTACTGGCATTACTGCATCCCCGGTACGGGGCCCTGGTTCCTGGTTCTGGAGGATGCAGAGCTCTGTGTTGTCTGCTTGGGCCACCATCAAAAAACATGGCAGATGGGGTGGCTCAAACAACAGAACTTTATGTCTCATAGTTCTTGGGGCCGAGAGGGCAAGACCAGGCCTTCATCACAGGCTGGTTCTAATGAGAGCCCTCTTCCTGGCTTGCAGATGGCGTCTTCTTGCAGTGTCCCCACATGGTGAAGACAGAGGGGGCATTGGTCTCTTCCGTTTTTTATGAGGACCCTAATCCCAGCATGAGGGCTCTCTCCCCATGACTACATGTAAACCAAATTACTTCTCCAAGACCACACCTCCACATAACATCATGCTGGGGGCTCAGGGCTTCCACATGTGAATTTGGAGGCAGGTGGACAAAATTCAGTCCATAGTAAGAACAGACCTTATTCTCAAAGAATCGTATTTGTGTATTCTAACCTGTCTGGAGCAGCAGCCTTGGCCTCAGGCTGCTCTACCCTTTGTTTTGCCTAACTCAGAACTCATTCAAGGCAAATATATATATATATATAGAGAGAGAGAGAGAGAGAAAGAGAGAGAGAGAGAGAGAGACTATGCAGAAGGTCTTCCTTCAAAACATTGGGCAAATGGATAACTTGCGGCTGTGTGGAACAAAAGATTACAGTTGAGATAAACACTAAGTGTTCTGAAACCCTGGAGAAACAAATGAGAAAGAGACTGTCTCTGGGATATTAGGGCATTCAAAAGCCACCACATATATTGGAGACTTTAGAAAGTTATGCACATGCCCATGGCATGACACGTGGCAGAATGTATTCTCAGAAAAGACCTGAGAATATTTTTTATAAAGATTTTTATTTATTTATTTGACAGACAGAGATTACAAGTAGGCAAGAAAGGCAGGCACGGAGAGAGAGGAGGAAGCAGGCTCTCCGCAGAGCAGAGAGCCCGATGGGGGGCTCGATCCCAAAACCCTGGGATCATGACCTGAGCCGAAAGCAGAGGCTTTAACCCACTGAACCACCCAGGAGCCCCGAGACCTGAGAATATTATAAACTTTTGCCTCTAGCAGGATCTAGGCTTGGTACGAACAGGAGTGAAGGCTAAGGCAAAGTTGTAAATAGCCTGGCTACCCACTGAAAGTGTGCCCCAACACAGAGCAAATCTGTAAACACTGAGAATTTTCTTTCTTTTTTATTTCTCTTCCCTTCCTCTGCCCTTCCTTCCTTCCATCCATCCTTCCTTCCTTCCTTCCTTCCTTCTCTCTCTCTCTTTTATTTTTGTGGGAGGGATGGGAGGTGTCCTAGTATTTAAAGAAGTTCCTGTCAAAGCACTACCTGAACACAAATTAAAAGAAGAGAAACTTTAGAGACCATATATGACAAAGAATATAGAATTTACAAAAATAGTTGAGAAAAGTCACTAAGTAAATAAACTGCTACTGTCCAAAGCTAGCAACACAGATAAATGTAGAGGATGTAGAAGAATCTGATTTCCAGAGTTCCCACATTATAATATTCAAAATGTACAATTTTCAACAAACAGTTCTAGTTGTGCAGGAAACAGCATATTAACTATGCACAAAGGAAAGAAGGAAGAATCAGTGAATTTGAAAATGAGCAGATTGAAATGATCGAATCTGGGATGCAGGGGGGAGAAAATGAAGAAAAATGAACAGGATGTAAGAGACCTGTGGAATACCATCAAGTGTACTAACAAGTGCATCATAGGAATCCCAAAAAGGAGGAGGAAGGAAGGAAAAGAGTAAAAAGAATATTTGGGGAGAAATATGGTCAAAATCTTACAAAATTTGATTAAAGAAACTACCCATCCAAGAAACCTAATGAATAACAAGAAGAATAAATGCAAAGAGATCCACATCTTAGACGCATTGCAGGTAAACTACCAAAAAGTCAAAGGCAGAGAAAATCTTGAAAGCACCAGGACAATGACTCTAAGAGAGCTTCCAGATTTCTCAGTTTCTCAGGACACGTGGGTGGCTCAGTTGGCTAAGCGTCTACCTTTGGCTCAGGTCGTGATCCCAGGTTCCTGGGATTGAGTCTCCCATCAGGCTTCTTGCTCAGTGGGGAACCTGCTTCTCCCTCTGCCTTCCATTCTCCCTGCTTGTGCGCTCACTCTCTCTCTCTCTCTCTCTTTCTTTCTCTGACAGATAAAATCTTAAAAAAAAAAATTCTCAATTTCTCATCAAAAACTAAGGAGGCCAGAGGCAATGGGATGACCAAACTTCTATATCCAGCAAAACTATGCTTCAACACTGAAGGAGAAATTAAGACATTTCAAGCTTAACAAAAGCTGAGGGCATTGACCTCTAGTAACCCTATCCAGCAAAAGTGCTTCAGGGAGTTCTTCTGGCTGACATGAGAAAACACTAAATAGTAACTCAAAGCCAAGGAAATAAGTAATTCCAGTAAAAGTAACAACATAAGTAAATATAAAAGCCAGTATTATTATACTTCAGGTTTGTAACTTCTGTTTCTATTTCCTACACTATTTAAAAGACAAAAAGATAAAATAACAACCATAAAACAATAATTATAAGTCAACATTGATGGCTCACAACATATAAAGATGATAGATCTGTGACAACAATAACACAAAGGGAGTAGAGTTGTATAGGGCTACAGTTATTGCATGTTATTGAAGCAAAGTTGATATAAACTCAAACTAGATTGTTATAAATTTAGGATATTAATGGTAATCCCCATGGAAAACACTACAAAAATATTTTTTAAAATACAGAAAAATCTGGTGAGTGCTGTAAAGTGTGTAAACCTGGCGATTCACAGACCTGTACCCCTGGGGCTGATAATACATGATATATAATTTAAAATTTTTTTTAAAAATACAGAAAAATCAATGAGAGGGAAATAAAAAACTGGTTAAGTACAAAATATCAACTAAACATAAAAGAAAGCAGTAATGGAGGAACGTAGGAATAAAAAAGATATAAACAATACATTTATGGGCAATTAATTTTCAACAAGTGTGTCATGAACATCAAGTGGGAAAAGAAGTATCTTTTTGATAAATGAGGCTGAGACAACTGGATATTCACATGGAAAAGAATGAAGTTAGATCACTACCTCACACCATACGTAAAAATTAACTCAAAATG
Organism: Mellivora capensis; assembly: GCA_004024625.1. Classification (NCBI taxonomy): domain Eukaryota; kingdom Metazoa; phylum Chordata; class Mammalia; order Carnivora; family Mustelidae; genus Mellivora; species Mellivora capensis. Next base: position 87,659 of record PISX010003996.1, read on the forward strand.
AATAGATAATCCAAATATGGGAGCTAAAGCCATACAACTCTTAGAATGAAACATAGTAATAAATCTTCAGGACACTGGAGTTGACAATGGAGTCTGAGATATGACAGCGATTCCATTCCATTAAGTATATAGTAAAATAATTGAAATCAGATACTCAAATTGTTTTCTAGCTACTTTCTAATACACAATATAATATTATTAACTATATTTGCCATGCTGCACATTACATCCCATGACTTACTTATTTTGTAGCTAGAACTTGAAACCTTTTGACTTCCTTCACTCATTTGCCCACCCCCTACCACCCACATCTGGCAACTACCAATCTGTCCTCTGTATCTATGAGTTTGTTTTTAAGTTTCCACATATAAGTGAGATCATAAAGTATTTATCTTATTGTCTAACTGATTTTACTTAGCATAATGCCCTCAAGATCCGTCCACTTTTTTGCAAGTGGAAATAGTCCATTCTTTATATGGCTGAATTATATGTATATATATATATAATCATATATAATATGTTATATCATATATTATACATGTGATATATTATATATAATATATATTACATATTATATCATATATAATCATATGTATATCACATATATATCATACTTTCTTTATCCATTCATCTGTCAATGGACATTTAGGTTATTTCTGAATGTTGGCTATTATGAGTAATGCTGCAATGAACATGGGAATGCAGATATCTCTTCAAGTTAGTGTTTTTGGGTTTTTTTGGATAAATACCCAGATGTAGAATTGCTGAATAATATGATAGTTCTATTTAATTTTTGAGGAATTTCCATACTCTGTTTTTTAAAAAGATTTTTATTTATTTATTTGACAGGGAGAGAGAGTGAGAGAAGGAACACTAGAAGGAGGAGTGGGAGAGGGAGAAGCAGGCTTCCTGCAGAGCAGGGAGCCTTACTGGGTCTCGATCCCAGGAACCTGGAATCATGACCTGAGCCAAAGGCAGACACTTAACAACTGAGCCACCCAGGTGCCCCTCCATACTGTTTGTCATAGTTACTTCACCAATTTACGTTGCTACCAACAGTGTACAAAGGTTCCTTTTTCTCCACATCCTCACCAATCAAACAAATGCTCGAACACAAATATTCACAGCAGTGCTATTTATATGAAGCAAAATGCAGAAACAACCCAAATTTTCATCAACTGATGAATGGATAAGCAACATGTGTCCTATTTCTGTAATGGAATATTACTCAGCTGTATAAAGGAATGATGTATGGTTGCATGCTGCAATGTGGGAGAATCTCAAAAATGTTATACTAAGTGAAAGAAGCCAGACACACAATGTCACAAATTGTATGATTCCATTTATATGAAATATCCAGGCCAGGTAAATCCACAGGGACAGGAAGCAGATTGCTGGTTGCCAGGGGCTTGGGGAGAGGGAGAATAGGAGGTGACTCCTTGCCGAGTAGCATGTTCGTTAGGGATGATGGAAATGTTTTGGAGCTAGATAGAGACCATGCTTGTGCAACACTGAATATGCAAATGCACTAAAAGCCACTGAAGTTTTCATTTTAAAATGGCTAATTTTATGCTATTTGAGTTCCCCATGTATATATAAATATACATTCACTTGTTGCTTATTTTATAAATACATATACATTTTTATGTATAAATACACACGTTGGAGGAAAAAAGACCAAAGATTAAGTCTTGTTCCATGTCTGTTCTTATAGATATAAGCAATAAAGCTAATAAGAAGGTTTTCCAGGCAAAATGACTCAAATTTAGAAATAATATTATTAATTTGGGTTAATTTGAATGCTGAAGAAGGCAAATCATAGTTATTCAGGAAGTTTATCTCAGGAAGGAACTAGTGAGAGACTGGACAACTGGTCAACAAAGGAGAGGGAGCAGGACAGATGGACCAGGCTGTGCTGACGTGAAACCTCACTCTGGAGCCTGGCTGTGAGCCATGCACACCTACCTCCTGACCTCTCCCTCTTTGGGGGTCTTTATGATAGGCTCTGGGGCCCAGGGGCACATTTAGAGTAACACAAGTTCAGGCTCACCCGGCCTCCCATGTCCCAAGGTCACGGAGTCAGCAAGGCCTGGGCCAGGAGGGCTGATGGTATGTCTGGGGGGCCCAACAGGCATTGATTTAACCAGAGCATCTTGGGCCAAATAGATGCCTAAAGACAGACTGACAGACAGACAGGGACACACATACAGCATTCGTCACACACGGTGCTTTCCAGCACCTACTTGTTCTTTAATCACAATAATAATATCAACCATAACATCCTTTTATTGAGTGATTATTATGTACCAGACATATGCAGGCAAGGCAGCACTCAGCCCTCTCAAAAAGCTGAAAGTCAGTTCATTTGACTGATGGGGAAATGATCGCAGGGAGGAAATTTCAAACCAAGATTCAACCTCCACATTGTATCAGAAAACAAAATAAACCATCCCGTGTTGCCCGTGAGTGCGACGCCTTTTCTCCCCACCCCACAGAAGCTCAGGAAATTAAAAAGCAGCTCACATACTCGCTGGGCTTCTCCAATCAGGTAGATCTCAGTTTGGGTCCTGGTCTTGCCACTTCCGAGCCAAAAAGTTGATCTCATCTTTCTCTGCTTCAGTTCTTTCTTCTGTAATCTGGGAAAAGCAAGGAACCCCACATGAGTCAGGGATTGGCTCTCTAGGGTTTTACTCTTGGCCTGGCAACTCATTACCCGTGTCATTTACTTATGCATTGCTCAGGCTTTCTTGTGCCTCAGTTTCTTCATCCAAGAGATTGGATAATAAAAGTGTCTTCTTCATGAAATTGCTGTGAATAATAAATGTGTTGACACAGGCAAACCTTTCTGGGGAGAGTTGGCTATGCATTGAGCTACTGCCTACCCTATGTTCTTACTAGGCAGATTCAAGGAGAAAATGCATGAAAAGCTTTAGTATAATATTTGACACGTAATAAGTGTTCAATAAATTATCTGTTATTATTTCTTTAATCAGTTATTCAACATGTTTTATGTGCCCCATGCTATGGTAGATGTCTGGTATACAGAGAAAATAAGATATTGCCATCACTCCATGGGGCACACAAACCTTGGTATGCTTTAAATTTTCAGAACACCTTGACCAGTAAACATTGCAGTCTGCTTCAGTGATAGTATTTTGTAGATAAAATTCGCCCTGGAGTTTCACCATCTCCTATGACAGTTCCTAGCCACCCCTGGCTATTTACATTCAAAATAACTAAATTTAAATCATTTCAAACAATCTAAAAAATAAAAATTCAGTTCCTCGGTCTCACTTTTCGCATTTCAAGTGCCCGGAGTCCCATGTGACTAATGTCTACCATATTGGATATGACCCTGGAACACCTCCATCATTGCAGAAAGTTCCGTTGGACGGTGTTGCCCATAGACGGTATGCCTCCAGAGTTCTGATGCCAAACTGACAATCTTGTGGCTCTTCTCTTTTGATTGCGTTCCCATGCTTTGGTCAACAATGTGTGTGTGGTTTGTAAATGTCGGCACATACTAAGCCTAAAAGCGCTGGGCTCACGGAGCTTCTCCATGGCACTTGTGAATAGGCATGGCACAAATACTCCTGGCCCCGAGTTGATTTATCTTGATGTTTGGCTGAATTCCTCACATTTTGGATCTCTTTGGTAACCTTTTCACCCCGTTCTTTTTTAAGGTGGCTGGCTGGCTGTTACAATTCATCATGAACACATCTTACTCCAAGCCCGGCTCCCCTGACAGAAGGAACAGCCGGTCTCTGAGAGGTCAAAGACATTTTTCTCCCTTCGTCTTTCTCAGTTTCCAGCATAGATTTGTCACTCTGAGAAAGCATGAATTCTGGATTTGATGTACTTTAATTGATTTCACCCTCGACAAGTCAGACTGTCCATCAGCTCGCTCCTTGGGCTTCCCTGAACTTTGCTTAAGGCTAAGGTTTTCATCTGTCCCTGGACCCAAGCTGTCACCAAGCAATTTACTCCCCTCTCCAGCCCCCAGGAGCCATCTCATGTTCGTTCCTGTAACTCTCCTGGGGGAAAAGAAAGAGAAGTGGGATAGCACAAGAGAAAGATACTCAATGAAGGAAAATTAGTACAGGATAAAAGCAAGAAGTATGGATGGGAAATCCTTATCAATTGTCTGCTCTTCTGGTGAATTCGTCTGATTGCTTTGTCTGAATTGCTAGTGGGGTGAGATCAGGGGAAGTGTGGGTGTATACATGGATGGATGGGTGGGTGGATGGATGAATGGATGGATGGATGCCTGGACAGATGGATGGATGGACAAATAAGTGGATAAATGGCCAAACAGATGGATGGCTGAATGCATACTTTGATTAATTGGTGGGAAGGCAGACAGAAAAACACACAGATGAATGTATCAGCAAAAAAAAGAAGGTCAGCCATAATCGCTAAAAATTCGATTCATCCAGGAGAACTTGAAATGTTTATGTATTGTCTTGGATATGCTAGAAACTGAAACAAGCATGAAGGATGAGACATCATACATAGTCCCCATCACCAAAGAGCTCACATTCAAAAAAAGGAAGAGCATATAACAAGTCACGAGATAGATTATATTAAGAACCTTTACAATAGAGTAAGTATGAAGAAGTGGTGGGGAGGGGGTACTTTCAGAGACATCTCATTGAAGCTCAGTAAATAATCAATTAAACTAATAAAAGTCAAAGTATTTTCCAGGACTAGAAACCCAAAGAGCCTATTTGGGACTGTTCCTGGGTCAAATTATAAAGTAGAATATGTGGGTTTCCTCTGAGTGCCTTCTGTTTCCCCCTTATCCATGTGAAAAATATGGGTTCGTGTTGACCTACCTCTCCTTTCATGAATAAATATGAAGATATAAGTGATTGATTAAATATATTACTTCTCCCAGGCATTTGTGTAACTTGAAACAGGTTTCCTAGACCCAAGATTCCTCCTAGTAGAAGACTAAGGGCATCAATGAGAAAATTATTTGGAAGACCAGAATTATATGCTCTGTTTAGCCGTGCATGGGATTCTAGCAAACTAAAAATACCCAGTTATCTAGAATCGGTTAGATTATTTGCTAAATGATGTCTGTCAATGACATTGACAAACCAAGGCAATGTCAAAGACTCCTTGGCTAGTGACATAAATAAAGCAGTAACTCCCAAATAAACCTCCAGATGAACCAACTGGCTTTCCCACCAATAAAGCCTGATTGATAGATGATTGCTGGTTTGATCCATGATGGAAAGAATCCCCACCACCTTACTCCTGAAGCCTGAGAAGACATTCCCAAAACCTGGGTGCTGTCCATGGTTCTAGATGAATTCAGGTGTGCTGTGGATTTCTGGCGTGAAGAATGCAAAGGGCATCAAGGATGACAGTGATCTCTTGCACAAAATTCTTCTAAAAGGACAATTTGAGATTGGCTCCCAAAAGTTCCTTAAAGGATGATGCCTTATAGTAGGAAGAGAGACATTAAGGTCTGATTTCATTCCACATCCAAATCCTACCTTTATCACTTCTCTGTGCCTTAGCTTTCTGTTCTATCAAATTATACTTCATATGATTATTGCAAGAATTAACTGAAACAGAGGAAGCAGCGAAGAGGGGATAAAACTGGGGACTCTGGCAACCATCTACATGGTTTTGAATTCTAATGGTCACTTTTAATTCCGTGACTTTAAGAAAATTACCTCCTCCTTCTATGCGTCCCTTGCTTCCACAATAAATGGGGATGTGATCATAATCATATGTATTTCAAAGACTTATTAGATGAGTATGAAGAATGTTAGCCCATGTGAAGGTCTTAAAACAAACTTTGCACATACTAAGCCCCCATTAAGTGTGTATTGCGTTTGCTATTGTTAGATCATTTTCACATCATTAGTTATCATGTATCTGGATTCCTCACTAAGGAGATCTGGCTTTATCAACAGTGTTTAGTCCCTCCGTTAGTCTTACTTTCATTCACTCAAGTCAGAAAATCTTTACCAAACATCCACTCCTGTTCCTAATGCGCCTAAACAGCAATTACAGTGTCAAACATTTGTATGGTAGTACTCCCTGACAAATACTTCCTAGATTAAATCCTGGAATGGGCTAACTTGAGGGACTCTTCCAAATTCACTGCATAAATTAAACTGATGCTAAACGCATCAGTACAGAATCTTTCAGCTGCCTTTAGCTCTGCTGACATTTTTTATCTGTTTTTGTTTTATCTATTCTTGAATTATTCTTACGGGCCCCACTTCTAGTGAGATCTTGAGAATTTTAAAACTAAATGGCACATTAAGCATAATTGGAATTTCCTCCATCTGGGCCTCAGGCACAATAACTGTGGGTCACATACATTCAGTGCAGGCACGAATGGAGGGTCTGAAATTACTTCACAGTTTCTATATCTATTTTTGTTCTCTATCAATTTTGAGATGCTGGAGCAGGATAGCAGTCATGTGAATAACTCCTTCAAACTCTAAGCTGGATTTTTAAAAGAGTAGCAGAGTGAGGAGCTCCATAATAATGTACCTCAGACCCTCCTTCTTTGACTTCATTATTTCTTAAGTCTTCATTGCAGAGACTAATCCATCCAACTAATTTGCTTTAGTCTCAAAAATCAGCCCCACATTCTAGAGGGACAAAGTCCTAGATTTGCTAGAATACATAGCTCTGGCTAATCGATGTATCCAATGTATGTCCATCAAAAGCTCTGTCTTTGCTTAAAAAGTCATGCCTTCTGTACCTTTCCCAAGAAGAGCTCGTGTCTTATGCAGCTTTTCCAAGAAAATTCTACATTTTGAAAGGAAAGCATCTGGCTGAACATTTGCATCTTCCTTCTTACTTTAAAAAGAGAAAATCATCCCAATCACTCAACTTTGATAGAAGTGTACTTTAGCAAGAGCCTCTGAACCTTTCTACTGTATCATAGCAAGGCATGCATTGGGTAATTTCCTGCATTTGCTGTGTCTGCAAGGTGCTGGCATGGGAGACAGAGTCCAGGAACTGGTGGCAGTTTTTAATGTGTCTTGATGTTGGGCTGCCTAGATATTTTTTAAGCAGATTTATGCTGCATTTTAAAAATCCATTATGCTGCATTATGGGCTTATTGTCAATCCAGATAATGTTGATCAATTTCAGTCTTCCAAAATCTGCATTTATAATTGTGCCATGTAATCAGAATTATTTATGTATGTCTATGTCCAGACATTAACGAAATTATAAATCAGAATTATTTATATGTGTCGCAAGATACTTGATTGTTTTGAATGCCTGATTTATACAACTGTACATCATTACTTTTTTTCTCTTCATATTCCATTAATCCTTCCTGATGACTTAACTTTTCTTTATAGAAAATACTTTTTTGGCAACTGATAATTAGTGTGTATTTAAGATTATTTTAAAATAGCACATTTTGATTAAAATATTCATAGTGTTTGTTTATTTTTTTTAAAATGGGCATTTAGAAGAATAGTCTGGAGAAAAAATTAAAGCCAGCCTTAAGTGCATCTCTTTGAGGTAACCACTGTTATTGTGTTCTATTTTATTCTTGTTTGTATGTGCATATATGCAGTGTGTGTGTGTGTGTGTGTGTGTGTACGTGTGAGCCCATGTGCCATTTACAACAGCTTGGATGAAACTTGAGGGCATTATGGTAAGTGAAATAAGCTGGACAGAGAAAGACAAATACTGTATGATACCACTTACATATGAAATCCAAAAAGCCAAACTTTAGAGAAACAGAGAATAGAATGGTTGCTACTAGGGGCTTGGATGGAGTCAATGGGGAGATACTGTTCAAAACATACAAACTTCCAGTTATAAGAGTAACAAATCCTGGAGCTCTAATGTACATCATGGTGATTATAGCTAATAATACTGCATTCTATACTTCAAAGTTGCTAAGGCAGTAGATCTTAAAATGTTCTCACCACAAAAATGAAATTGTAATTATGTGACGGGGATGGAGGTGAAAGCCAGTGCTATGGCAGTCATCAATTTGCAAGATACAAATGGATCAAATCTTTGCATTGTATACCTTAAACTTACACAGTTTCATGTCAATTACACTGCAATAAATCTTGAGTATAAGTAACCCAAAGCATAGTATTCATTATCTGTTATCCACAAATGTGTTCATTATTGGTTACTGAGCACTTGCCACAAACCAGATATTGTTCTGGGCCCTGACAATACAGCAATGAACAGGATAGACAATGCAGCTGATATTTGAGACATGGAGCTGATAGGAAACAAGTGAAAAAAAACAACAACAAGAAAATATCAGTTACCTGTATTTGTTAGGAAGAAAATGAAAAGAGGGTTGCAGTAGGCAGTGATGAGGGATTGTGGAAAGGAAAAAAATCCCATGTTCTCTTAGAACTGTGGTTCTTCACATTCATTGACCTTTGATCACCTCCTTTGAAAATCTGGTGGATTCAATGAACCCTGTCTCCAGGAAAAAAAAAATACATATATACAAAGCTCACACACGCTCAAATTTCCATGAGTTTCTGCATTAGGCATTCATCTAAACCCTGTCTTTGACGATCCCATTCTGGTAGCCAAAGCACAGGTGAGAAATATTCAGCCTATAGTTTTGGTTCAAATAACAAAAGTAAATCACTTTTCTGAGCCGGAAAAGTAATTGTCTGGACTCCCAATAACTGGTGCTGGCATTTGAGACATAGAGGCGGTATGCCATACTACCTCTGGCAGAGGCTGCCAGCTATCCACCAGAATTCATGCTCTTTCTACCAGAGTATAAAGTGATGGTCAGGAAGCCAAACCCTGGACAAAGACTACATTTCCCAGCATCCTCTTCCCAGTGGTACAGTCATATGACTAGTTCCTGAAAATGAAACATGGGCAGACATGATGTATGTCACTTGTGGACCAAATCTTTTAAGATATTTGTCCTTTCTATGGACTCACTTCAGCTGAGCCTAAAGACAGGCAAGGTCACAAGATGAAAAAAGTCTGAATTCCTGAATCACTACTTGAAGGCAAACCACTTACTGACGAAGACCGTTCACATCTGTTGTGTGAGCAAAACATAAACTAACATCGTGTTAAGCTGTGGCCATTTAGCTTTGTCCTAATTCAGTGGTTCCCAAAGTATGAATCCCTGAACCAGTGGCATCAGCATCACCTGGGAATTTATAAGAAATGCAAATTTCTGGGATGGGTTTCAGATGGGCTAAATCAGAACCTCTAGACATGGGACCCAGCAATCTGCATTCCGACCAGACCTCCGTGTAATTCTGGAAACTACCATTCTAAATAACAAAGTGCCTAAGAGTGAGATTGAGAGCCTGATTTTCTGGGTTCAGACCCTGGCCATGGCCCCTTATGAGCTATGTGACCTTGGACATCCTATAGAACTTCCTAGTGTTAAGGGATGTGGGGCAGATGCAGATGCCAAGGGGTAGTTAACGATTGTACCTAATGAGCACTGAAGGAGGGATACCATCTATTTATCAAACAGAGAGCCAAATCTTAGTCACAAAGTTTGCCTCGTGGGCTTTCTATTTCTGTCTTTTGCTGAAAGCTATTCCCTGACAGGCACAAGTCTGGGCACACATCTGGCAATGGAGGGATTCATTCCAACAGCGAGTGACTCTTGAGGCCCATCCATGAGGTAGGCATCATCACAGGTCTAGACCTACAAGAGAAAACAAGGCAGACTGAATTGCCTGCCTAGTGATGGGCCATGGGTCTGGTGGACATCAGGGCAGCCAGCCCATCAAGGACAGTAAACAAGCAGATAGCTAAACTGGGCTTGGAGGCGATAGAGCCAACAAGCATTTCCATCTTCTAGCAGACTTCCGGCTGATCTTTTTTTTCACCCTTGCAGGAAGATGCCCTTGCTTTTTCAACAGCCGCCCTGTGTGCAGACTAATCTTTGAATCCATGTTCCCTAAGCTGCTTTAAAATATGAAGCTTGGTGATTAATCCAAAGACTGTAGAAAGAGTTCTGATGCCAGGTGTAAGCATGTTTTCTTTTAAAGATTTTATTTATTCATTTGACAGAGATCACAGGTAGGCAGAGAGTCAGGCAGAGAGAGAGGAAGGGAAGCAGGCTCCCTGATGAGCAGAGAGCCCGATGTGGGGCTCGATCCCAGGACCCTAGGATCCTGACCTGAACTGAAGGCAGAGGCCCTAACCCACTGAGCCACCCAGGCACCCCCATAAGCATGTTTTTTTAAAAGGGTGTGGGGATACTTTCAAAACTAAGTCCCTGGAGGCAGCCAATTAAATTTCCCAATGGACAAAGGAAGGCCTGCAAGCCTCCACTTTGATTCTTACTCAACTCAGATTGGCCATAGGTTGGACCATTTTGTTTCATTGACCAAATGAAACCCATCACCCCATTATGAGGACTTGCACCTGCTCTTAAAAGGACCAAGGCAGCCAGTTCCCCTCTTCCCCTATGAATATTCCTTATCAGCTTTAATTCTTAAAGCCCTGAATTTTGTCAGCTTAGATTCCCCACCATTTGGTGGGCAGAGTGATGTGTGCTCCAAGGGGCCCACCAACTTCACCATCACAGCTGCAACTCTCTGCAGAAGCTCTGCTGAGGAAATGCAAGGAATTTTCCAAAATAGTCACCCCAACCTCACTGAGTCTGTGAACTCTGGTCTCTTGTATTCTTTCCTGTTCTTTCACAGATGATCAGGTTTCTCTCTGACTCAATCTTTGTCAGGGCACAAGGACAACAGACTGGCTTCTTAAACTCCTAAAGTCCCAGATGCATACAGTGGGCAAGGAATGGGGGGGGGGACCCCACAAATGTGTCCATGGCAGACATCAATAATCAATCACAGAACTCTCATTTCTGTCCAAGACCCATCCTCCAAATTTGGGAGACTGCTCAAGACAACCATTACTTTCAAATCTCAGGGGACCACTCAGTCTTATCATTCTGATCTAGAGCAGACCCTTTCCATAAAAGAAAACAAAAGGCCAGAGAGGAGACTTGACCTCCCAGCCTTCAACTAGCATGTGTGAGTCAGCCCAGATTAGGACTCAGGTATTCTAATTTCCTGTCCTGTGCCCTTCCATGACAAGAGTTCATCATTGCCCCCCTTGATGTCTCTGGAGATACACCCCACCTATCTGATTAAATATGTCTAAATAAAGGACCCTTGAAATGCCCCATGGCCAAATTTCATCTCCTACTAGCATGCAAGATAAAAGGTGTATGAGTCAGCTACTGACATAGTGATACTGTGTAACAAACAATTCCACAATACAATAGTTTACAGTAATGGGAATTGATGGGTCTGTCGTCAACTGTAGTTCAGCTGACACAGGCTTGGTTTGCCTGCATGACTTCCTGCATACTCCGTGTTTATTCTGAAGTCCTGGATAAAGGGGCAAGGACCACCTGTGTGATGCTTTTCTCAAAGTGGTGTAGGAGAGCTCAAGAGTCAAGTTAAAACATGAAGGCATATTTAAGGACTCTGCTCCCATCATGCGCCCAACACTGCCTTCCCCAAAGCATGTCACATGAATAAGCCCAAACTACATAGCGTGGGAAAAATATTCTCTGCCCATAGAAGAAGTTGGGGGTGGGGGCAGTGACTATTCACTGAACAATAATGTAAACTATAAAAAATGCTATTTAAAATGATAAAGAAACCCTTTAGTGAGGATTGGGATAAACAAAAGCCTTGTTTGACAGCCAGATTATACCAGGCTCTCACTAGAGAAAGTTGATAACCTTCTGTACACCACACTTCATCCCTGAGAAAGTTCAATCATTTATAGTGTTAATACTGGCTCACTGGTTTTGTTGCTGAATCCCTTACTTTAAGGAAAGTCTGATTTGTAAATCCTCATCCAATGAAAGACAGATCATGAATATTTTAATGGCCAGACAGTGAACTCCCCAAGAGTCATCTTTGTGTCTTTCTTAATACTACTTTACCCCTTCTGGTATTTTAAAAAACGTATGGTGCTTCTAAAAGTGCTCAATATTTTTTTTAAATGGTGGCTAAGAATATGGACATTGGAAAGAGCCAGGTTCAAAATTAAAACCATCGCTTGCTGGCCAGTGACCTCTGGTGTTTGGATTATCTTTCCAATTTCGGCTTTCACCTGTACGAAATGGGCATAACCATGTAAGTAAAGGGGGCACCTGGGTGGCTTGGTGGGTTAAGCCTCTGCCTTTGGCTCAGGTCATGATCTCAGGGTCCTGGGATCGAGCACTGAATCGGGCTCTCTGCTCAGCAAGGAGCCTGCTTCCCCTGCCCTCAGTCTGTCTCTCTGCCTACTTGTGATCTCTCTCTCTCTCTCTCTCTGTCAAGTAAATAAATAAAATCTTTAAAAAAAAATAATGTAAGCGAAGTGCTTGGTCAATGTTAGTCTATCGATATGTTCTAGCTTATATTTTTATTCAAAGATTTTCTTAAATGGCTGAAGTCCTTTCGTGCAAGTCGCCAAGAGAGCTTGTCATCAACTATATCTTACTCTCTATGTTGCAGGAACTTGGAAGGATTGTCCTTGTCTGCCCCTTTTGAAGCGACGCATGGCCACATGACTTGCTTCAGCCAACGGAATATGAGTGGAAGGGACCCACTTTGCTTTGAGGCAGGAGCTTTAAGAGCCATGATACGTGATTCACTGTGTTCACATTCTGCTACCATGGCGACGACGGAAGAACATGTCAAGATAAACGCTCCATCAGCCTAGATCTCTGAATGACTTGGAGGAGAAAACCCTCTTCCAGCCTCCACCTGCTACCTGGGCAAATAGGCATTAAACAAGTAGCATGAGAGGGGAATAAAGTCTTGCTATGTTAAGTGTTGGGCCCTGATTTGGATGTTGGTTGCTGCTGGTCTAGCTTACGCTGCCTCACTCTTTTGATATTACTAAATAAGCTTACAGAATATTATGGCTCATCTTTTCAGAAAGATTTCTGTTACATATAAGCCTGTCAGGCTTGCCCACATAAGAGTGACTCTTCTCCGTGCTGACAGGGTAGCCCAAGAATGCAAAGGACCAAAAAACAAAAACAAAAACTGGTCTGGGAGCCAGAGAATGAGGATTCTGGCTTTCAGATGGCCTTCTACTAGCATTATGCAACGAGTATCATGGGGAATCAAAAAAGAAGTTGCAGAGGAAGCGGGTGAGTAAGTGACAGAAGCTAAAGTTACAGAAACTCACAGTATTCTGGTTTTGATTTAAAAGACATTTAAGCTTTTTAATGCAGGATATTTCAGAGAGAAGTTGGGATTTCCAATTTTGCTCAAAAAATCTGGAAGATTCAGCAGAGTTGGGACAGCGCTGTAATATAGCAACAAAGGATACAAGGGACGTGGGCTCGTCACTGGGCACGTGCATTGCCCTTTTTATGTGGTGTAGTACAGTCTCACTGACTCCATACTGTCCCTTCAGCACCGAGATTTTCCTTACATTCAGCTGGACCCCTTTTATACTCACCTTTGTCCCCTGCCGGTGTTTGAATTGGGTCCCTGAAACCAAATAACATGGAGCTTGGGACTCTGTGAGGCCACAGCATGTTCCCTTGGTGCCTTGGGTTCCCAGGACACTTCAGAACCTCTCCTTCAACTCTCCTTGACTTTAAGCCAGGGTCTCAACCCTGCAGGGACTCCAATGCATTTGAACTTCAGAAGACATCTATGAACGCTCTGGCCCGGAAAGTGCCCATATGAGCACATACGTTCACACAGGCAGACGTACACATGTGCACACACACACAACGTCACCTAGTGCTTGGTCTGTGAACCCTAATTAGCTTCCAAGGGGCAATTTGCCTGCCTTGCAGCCTATAGAGGACCCCAAGTTCTCCATCAGAATCCTTCCACCCAAGCCTCACCTAGACAATTCTGACACCCATTCGGGACACCAGAGAAGCATTTTCTCTAATGAACTTCTCCTAGTCAGAGGCTACTGTCTGGTCCCAGCACCCTCCCCTTCTCCTATGTACGCTTTCAAAGAACAGAGAGAAAAACAAGCAAGCCACGGTCAAGGAACCCACGCTGAGAGAGTGCAGGGGCCAGCAGGGCCCTGACCTTCCTGTGTAGGTAACAAATTGGATGCCGTGTTTGCAGCAGGCCCTGGGGGGAGGGAAAGAAGGGGGGAAGCAGGAGGGAGGAGGGCCGTGTAGGATGGAATTGGGGTTACAGGGGTCAGCGGGCTTTGCTTTAGGCAACCACACGGTGACTCCAGCCACCCCTTCCCAGGAAACAGCCACTGCTACGGGGCATGCGGAGGGTAGCAGCTGGAGGTCAGCAGAGGCCGCGGCGTGCACACACAAGCATGTGCTTGTGTGCTTGTGTGCCTGTGTGTGTGTGTGTGTGTGTGTGTGTGTCCATCCCCAGCCAGGGTCACTGAGCAGAATTCTTGTACGAGGTCTCCAAGCACCCTCTGATCCCATCCCTGGTTCTTAAACCCATGAAGCACAATTCCTATTTCTTGTCCTTTCTTTGGCCAGCATTACCAGAAGGCAGTGGACTTGGGTTGTGAAAGGCATCATTTCTGGGGTCAGAGTCTCCGGCTTCACATCGTGCCTTTGCTACTTAATAGCCATGTGCCTTTGGGAGGCAGCTCACCCTTTAGGTACTTCCGTTTTCATCTTGCAAGAAAGGGAGACGTTAATAATGACTTTCTTGTGTATTTCTGAGAACCACATAAGTTAATGTACATAAAACGCTCAGGAAAATAAGCCCAAGATGTTAAGTATTTGCTCGACAGACACACATGCAGGACCCTCTCTGGGATGAACCAGTTCTCTCAAACATCTACTTTGTGCAAGGCAATGTCCATTTTGTATACATTACACCATTTAATTCTATTCCAAAGCCCAGACAAGGAAAATGCATCTTACCCCCATTTTAAAGAAACGGAAACTCAGGAGGTTAGGTCTCCTGCCCAGGGTTACTCCCAGATGGAACCATTCATCACCAATCCACTCCAAAACCTCGGCTCCTAATCGGTTTGCTAGTCCCCAGCTTGCCCTTGGTTCCAAACTCCTAGGTCAATGTTTGCCATGAATGAATGAATGAATGAAGAGCAAAGAAAAGAAAAGAAAGGAAGGTTCTGCCATTCTCCCATCACTCCCGCTTCCCACCTGAACCCCCAAGCAGAGAACAGCCCAGGTAAGCCCATGGACCCCAGAACACCCCAAATCTCTCTCAGTCCCATTCCCTGAGGCCACCCCATCAGTCTCTGTCCTCACCCCTCTCCTACCGGTTTCTCCTCCGGAGTAAGGCCCCAAAGTCATCTCTGGTGAGGGAGGAAACTCATTCTTTCTGGTTTAATTCGCCCCGTCTGGTAGTAATTGCTTTGTCCTGTTGCGAGCAGAGACCTCCCATGACGACAACCCTGAGGATGGGCCGGGGGGCAGGAGCGCTGGGGAGGAAGTCGGGGCGCACTTTGGAGTGGGGCAAGGATTAGGCAGAGGCCAACGGGGCAGCGGAAGTCGGGGTTCTCAGCGCAGGAGGGGCTTGAGGCCCTCCCTTGGCAGTGACGTTTACGATTGAACTTGGGCAGGAGCCTGCATCTGAGGGCCACGGCGGCCTCCCTCGCCCCTACCCTGAGCGTTTGGTCCTGCAGCTCATTAAACAGTGACACTTAACACATCATCAAACTGCTTTATGGGCATGGCCCACACAGCTCCTGGACTCTGGAGTCCCCAGGTAGCGGGGGACCGTGACCTCCCAGCGACTGGTCTCCGCGGACACACAGGGCGATCAAAACCAGAACAAGGGCAGGATTAGGGCGCCAGGACCCCTGACCTCTCACCCCCAGGGCTGATAACGACCAAGGTGCACAGAGAACAGGGGTCGGAGCTGGTGTCACGGGACAAGCATGGCATTTGATGTCCCGTGAACAAGGCTCAAATCCTGGCCTTGCCACGTCCCAGCAGCTGTTGGACACCAGCGAGGTTTTTCACTTCGCTGACCCTCCGTTTCCTAAAATGAGGCTCCTAATGCCTACTGGGGAAGGTCGTTGCTGGAAATACTGGGATAGGGCACATGGAGTGCCTCACACAGGGCAGACGGTGACTGGCGCTCAGCTGAATTCACTGCTCCTGTTTCCCTACTCTCTGGGGAGCAAAGGGTTCAAGCAGATCAGGATGGCAATTAAAAGTTAGTGAATAGTCCAAGAATCACAGTAACAAAGGCAACAAAGATTTAAAAAAAAAAAAAAAAAAAAGGTAGGCCCAAGTGTGTAAGTGTCCACTCTGACCCAGTTTTCCCATCACCAGAAGGCAGTTACGAAAACTGTCTCCATTTTACAGACACGGAAACCAAGGCTCAGTAGGGTTGCCGTCTGTCTCACATCTCACGGGGGCAGAGCTGGGGTGCAAACCCCGATCTGTTGACTGGGAGCCCTATTCTTTCCCACAGTGGGCAGGTCCCAAGGCGAGGTGGGAGGACAGAGCAGGAAGAGCTGCAGGGGAGACCTCCTGGTGCGTTGGGGTGGGGGTGGGGCCCCTGGTCTTCGCCTCCCCCCTTGAGCTCACAGAAAGGTCCATCTGTAGCATCCCTGACTTCCAGCCATTCTTCTGGAGGCTCAAATATTTCCTAAATCTCCTTGAAATAGTCCTGGCCAACAAAGGCCTGCTTTCACAGCTGATGTGTAGTAATGAGGCCGGGTTAATACCTCATTAGGTCACGGTGCCATTTTGCATTTCATGGATATTCAGTAACACAAGCAACAACAAACATATGAATTCTTGAGCCTCGCTCTCTGTGGGGGTGGGGAACCCAAGATAAGGACCCCAGGGCATGGGCGCAAGAGGAAAGCTGATTCCTGGTTCTCGGGCTGCATGGAGAAGATGCTTTGGCACTTGGGAGTCTGTGGCCCCATCCTCTCTCCCACCCTGGAGCCCCTTTCTGGTGTGTGTGTTCGTTTAGGGCTTCTGAGAGTAAGCAGTTCCTTGGCCTGCTTCAAAGGTGAGTGTAGTTTGCACAGACACTGGGTGAGTCTCCTGGGGCTGCCATGACAAAGGACCACAAACTGAGTGGTTTCAACAGTAGACATCTGTTGTCCCGCAGTCCTTCTCGAAGTCTGATAGAACAAGGTGTCAGTGGGGTTGGTTCCTTCTGAGGGCTGAGGGAAAATCTGTTCACTTCTCTCTCCCCGCTTCCCATGGTTTATTGGCAACCTTTGGCATTCCTTGGCTTTGTAGAAGGATCTCCCTGACCTCTGCCTGCATGCTCCCGTGGCATCCTCCCCATGAGTACGTTCGTGTCCAAAATTTTCCTTAAGGCAAATTGGATTAGGGCCCACGCTAATGATCCATTTCTAATAGGTACAGATGACAGCTAATGAAACAGACTCCCATAGGAGTCTGAGAACTGGAAGAAAAATGGCACACACTGAGAGGTATCTACTTGATGATCCATTCTGCTCTTTTTTTCTTACTTCCAGAATCCTGATTCTGTTCAGAATGGCAACTGATTCGCTTGGTGCGTATTTAAGAAGCACCTACTCTGTCAAAGGAGGGATCACTGAAGATGAACTACTCTCCGTCCTCGTGGGGAGAGACAGACACTAAGCTAGGTAGATAGTGTTTTTAGAAAAAAATAAAAAGGGAAACGGCTTGGCTATGGTGCTCCCAAATTCATGCCCACCCAGAATCTCAGAATATGGGCTAACTGGAAATGGGGTCTTTGTTGGTATCATCAAGTTCAAATGAAATCATACTGGGTTCGGATTGACTCTAATCCAATGACCCGTGTCCTGATAGGAGGGAATTTGGACAGAAACACCCAGGGATTCAAGGAGAAGGCCGTGTAAAGGCAAGGCAGAGACTGAAGTGATGCGTCTACAAGCCAAGGAACGTCAAGGATAGCCTGCAACACCGGAAGCTAAAAGGAAAAGTTCTCACAACTTCCAGAAGAAGTTCTGGAAGAGTTCTCACAACTTCCAGAAGTAGTTTTGGAATTTCTCTCAACTTGCAGAAGTAGTTCTGGAAAAGTTCTCACAACTTCCAGAAGGAAGTTCTGGAAAAGTTCTCACAACTTTCAAAAGGAAACAACTCTCCCAACACCTTAATTCTGGGCTCCTGGGCTCCAGAATTGTGAGACAATAAATTCCTTCTGTTTTCAGCCCCCATTTTGGGACACTTTGTTAGAGTAGCTCTAACCAGTCACAGGTGAGGCAGATCGGGAACAGAGTCATGGTGAGCTAGCCTCATTGAGAAGGTAACATTTGGACATTTGGACAAAGACATGAAGGAGGTGAGGTGGCCGTGTGGGAATGGAGGGGAAGAGCCTTCCAGGGAGAGTGGACAGCTAAGGCAAAGGGGCTGGAGTGGGACCTGGCAGGTCAGTGTGGCTGGAGTTGAAGCAGGGAGAGAACGAGCTGTAAAAGATAAGTTCAGAAATGCCACAGGAGCTGGGCCCTGTGGGCCTTGCAGGCCACCATCGGGGATCTTAGTGACACGAAGTGACAGGCTCTCCTATTTCAGAGGAGCTGACAGGATATGACCGAACCCCATGCCAGATGGATTAAAACTAAAACCAAACACGACCAGCTCATCCTTCACTTCCACAGCCTTCCTTGCTGCTAGCGGAGGCTGAGAGATGGCCAAGCGAGGACGAACCAGACCGGAACATGAGTCTGCTGAGGGAGGTGGCCTCTGGGAAGACGTCTGCTCTCCTAAGAAAAAGGGGTCCCCACAGCTGACACAGCCCTCCTTCCATCCACTTCCTTTCCTCTGGCTTAAGCATGTCTCCATGCTTGTGCTCTGAGGCAACAAGCATGGGCCTAAAAAGTCAACCTGTAGAGAAAAAGAAGACACACATCGCCTCGCCTCCAAGGGTGAGCAGCCGAACCAATGCCAGCCACCACCTACGAACTAACTTCTTGTGCCGTCGGGAAAATACGTCTGGGAGCCACACAACACATTTTCTTTTACTTGCTGCTGATCATTTTCCTGGTGGCTCTCGTGAGAAATCAGACCTCAGAGAGCCAATAACTAGAAGGTCCTTTGGAAGCCAAAGGGTTCTTGCTTGGGTCAGTCTTTACACCCAAGATGGAATTTTGTGGGAAGACAAACTGGAACAATTAGAGGAAAAGGGGTTAATAGTTGGGAACTCATACGCAGATATAATGAGCTGTTATGACTGATCACTCAGGCTTGGAAGGTGTTAAGAAAAGAGGAGGCGAGGGCTGGAGGAGGGATCATAATTTCTCCCTTGATCTGATAAATGTGACTCAGCCTGGTGATAAACAATCAATAATAATAATAATAATAATAATAAATGTACATTGAGATTTGACTCTTACTTTCAGGATCTGCTGAGAAAAAGGAAAAATGCTTATATTGTGTTCTCTCAAATGCTGGATTCCTTGAAACTAAGGAACTTCCATTTTAGGGCCCCAGTAAGCCAGTAGTTTTGGCTTTTGGTTCCCCAGGGTAGGTCTCATTCAACCTATGGACACAACACCTCCAGCCCATTCGCAGGGACAAAGGCATAAAAATTTGTACGTGATTTCAGAGTGTTTGTGGACCCTCTAAAACACGAAGTCAACGGCCCCCAGATTGAACCTCTGGTAGGCTGTCCTGAGGTCAAAGAGAGCAAAGCGGTGAAAAGCAGTGTGCTGGGTACAGTTGGGAGAGTAAGAAGGTAAGCGTAGTCTGGGACATGCTGAGTTGAAAGTCCAGCATGGAAATGTTACCAGGGCAGCATCCAAGTCCAAATTTCTAGCTTAACAGGGAATTTGGGACTTGCAATCCAGAATCAATCCTTCCTTCCCTTCCTCCCTCTAGTCCCTCCCTTCCCTTCCTCCCTCCCTTCTCTCTCTTTCTTTCTCCCTTCCCCTTCCTCTCCCCTCCCCTCTCCTCTCCTCTCTTCTCCTCTTCTTTCCTCCCCTTTCTTTTCCTGCGCATCTCCAGCCTCTGCTGAAGGCATCAGAATGAATAAGGACATATGTATTCTCAAGGAACTCAGGCGAACGTGGAAGTCACAGGTGGAAAGGATGGGGGAAAGCCTGTATTATAACATGTTAGCTAATACATCCGAGGGGAGTTGACCCAAGACATGTCCTTTAGTGATGTGCATGTGTTTTAGACACTGATTTAGTGACGACTGTGTGTCTTAGGAAAGAGTGAAATGACATTTAATGCTGCAGAGGAGAAGTGAGGAGAACAAGGGTCTTCCTCGCTCCAGCGACAGCCCTGCCCTATTTTGAATCTACATGACTCAGGTCACACTAAGCTCTTGCGCAACATGGAGAGTGACTAGGTGACCCAGGGCTAGCCAGTCAGAACATCCGTCCTATCAATCAGAGCAAGTGAAATTGGATTCTAGAACTTTTGTTTGCGCTTCCGGCAAAATGGGTTTTTTTTTCCTTTTTTTTTTTTTTAAGATTTTATTTGTCTGACAGAGAGATACACAGGGAGAGAGGGAACACAGGCAGGGGGAGTGGGAGAGGGAGAAACAGGCTCCCCGCCAAGCAGGGAGCCTGATGTGAGGCTCCATCCCAGGACCCTGGGATCATGACCTGAACCACAGGCAGACGCTTAATGACTGAGCCACGAAGGTGCCCAAAACAAGCTTTTTTCTCTCTGAATGGCAGCAAGAGAATGCTGGGCAGCAGCTCCCTGGGATCTTGGCACCCTGAGGAGCTGTGTTTTCTCAGAACAGAGAAAACCAATGGAAGGCAAAGTGGAGGGATACGCGACCCCGTGCAACACTTGGAATCAGCCAAGACAAAAGCCACCCCAGTCCCTGGAGTTTTTTCCTTTTCTTTCTTTCTTTTTTTTTTTTTTAAGGTTTTATTTATTTATTTGACACAGAGAGAGAGATCACAAGTAGGCAGAGCAGCAGGCAGAGAGAAAGGGAGAAGCAGGCTCCCCCCTGAGCAGAGAGCCTGATGTGGGAGTCGATCCCAGGACCCCAAGATCATGACCCAAGCCGAAGACAGAGGCTTCAACCCACTGAGCCACCCAGGCACCCCTGGAGTTTTCTTCATTATGAACATAGATATGGAGCTATATGCATAGGTAAGTAGATACATGTAGGTATATGTATAACAACACAATTTTAATTGGATTTTCTGTCACTTGATATCAAGATAGTCCTGATGCAGTAGGCTTACAAGATCAATGGGGAAGGTCATCTACTCAGAAGGGAAAGCCAAGAAAGCGAAGGGAGGAGTTACCAAGGAAGAACTCGCACAAAGAAAAAACGGAAGTTGTCAGAGGATCACCCTTAAAATAATGCCTGCAGCAAAGTGCCATGAAAATGAAGAAGCTCCCTTGAGCGAGGTAGAAGAGGGGTCACTCCCAACTAAAGGACTTGAGGGGAAGACAGCATTGCAACATTCTTGTACAGGAAAAGATTAAATTAATTGTTGCATATCTTACAATGAACTAACCAAGCTGAGTTATTAAGAATAAATCCCAGCTCATCTACTGAGTTATTAAGAATAAATCCCAGCTCATCTACTGAACACGAGAGGTGTTCTTTGTCACTGGGTTAACTGAATTGCATGCAAGCTTGGAGCTGCTGGCAATCAGCACACCACCACACGGGCAGCCCTGCCTAAGAACAGAGCTGATGTTGAGAAAAAGAAAAAACAGTAAAAAACAAGTAATTAGTAAAATAAAATAAATATATAGACCAAAATCTGATAACATTCCTTTAGCCCCTGGATCCAACTATGCCTGAAGCTGGTCCGAACTTGAACTTTTTAATCATTGACGTCAATGGATACCTACCCCCTCCTTGGCAGATGCTGCGGATGATGCATCCATATCTTCTTGGCTGTCACCTTGACATGCCTGACAATTCTTTACAGAAAACAGCAATGACTCTCTGCCTGAAGGTGCCTCCCCTACCCCTTGTCCACAGGGTTACTCTTGGCATCAGGTCAGAAAAGCCAAGAATGGCAGAGAGTTAGAATCCTAGCAGTGGCCCTCAACCAATGACTGCAGAGATTGAAAGAGAAACTTCCCCAACTCCCTTGTCCCTCCCTTGAGGTAACTAGAAAAAATGTTCTATGCCTTCAACCAGAGTTTGGAGCAAATGGGTAAATAGCATTTGCCCACACTATAACCAGCTTGACAAGAGTCCTGCATTGGCTTTTTTCCCCTCCCCTGTCTCATCTTTCCACTCCCCAACCATGGCTTCCTAGGATAAGGATAATAAGCCCCCCATCCTATTTCTTATTCAGTCTGAGGCCAGCTGTGTCTCTGCATCTCACACCCAGCAAAGCTCTGAATGATAGACCAGGTTGCGAGAGAAATACCCCAAGCCCTTCAAGACAGTGGAACCCTGTTCCACTGACAAAGACCACAACATCCCTACCATCAGCAGAAATTTCTCTTATCCAGTGTGGTGGCGGGGAGGTGAGCAGGCACCTTGGATCCACCAGAACCCCCAGTCCTCCCTAATAAGAGGGGTCGGTGTTAACCGAGAAAGGAGAGGCACCTGAGTGTCGCTCAATCCTGTGGAGGGCAGAAACCTTGGATTGTGTGAAAGATCCCATTTTCTTTGCCCATAAATGTTTCAGGTTCTGTTCCATATATTGTTGTTAATAAATTCCACCCTGCCCCCCTTTTAAGGCCCTTCTGTTATAACTCCAGCCCTCAATTCCATTAACTCTCCATGACTTGAACACTTCATTATAACTTTTTTTTTTTTTTTTTTTTTTTACTTTTGCAAGCTGAGACCACGGATCCTGACACCCTCAGCCAGGCAGGAGGCCGAGATCAAAATGACCCATTAAGTTGCTGTGGCCAGTGCACAGTTATTGTGTTGTTCTTATTTTCCTTCCCCTCCCAGAGTCTATTTTCTGCTGCTTTTAAAATAATGGACTCAAGCAAACTCCCCAGTAGCGTGCCAAGGACAGAGCCCAAGATGGAGAAGTTAGAGTGTTCTGAAATGCAACTGGCCCTCCACATCTTTAATTTCCCCCTACCACAGGCGAGGCTGGATCCTCCTAGAAGCAAGGCCACTCTTTTGGGTCCTTGGCTGAAATGTGTAATCCAGGCCTTTGTGGGTAAGGCTTTAAAGCACCCAGTGTTTGTCTCAAATGTACGATTACAAGATGTTGGAGAGCAGGAGGTGGGCGGTGGAAGGTTGGGCACAGCCACCAAGCCTTCCACTGTCTTCCAAAGCCTGGGTTGCCCCATGCTATGCTTCCGAGATATCATCTTGGATTCCTTGTTTCTGACGGTTTACTGGGGAACATAAGCCAAACCACAGGGAACAAAACAATTTGTAAAATATAGACGGAGAAGGGCAACAGAAGCACATGACATTTGCACATGCTTCGCACATAAAAAAATACGCATGCAATAGTTGTGCGTGTATGTGGCTAGCGAACACTGATCTGAGCTTCACATGCATTGTCTCCTTGGATCATCTCATCAACCCCCTGAAGTAAGAATGAACAGTGTGCCCACTTCTCAGGAGAAGAAATCAAGTCAGAAAGAAAGTACCCAAAACCACACAGATATTGTCTGTTAGGGTCTGACCATGGATTCGAGCACCATCGTCCCGAGCTCACATGCCCATAAACATTCTCTGCTGCTGCTTACATTTTCTCTTGAACAGAAACTGACACCCACGTGCCCTACACACGTCATGCATTTACACAAATGCCACCCGCCCTCAATCTCACCGCCGAGACCAGGCACCAGGCAGGCTTCGCCTTCAGCCTGGCCGTCATGCCCTCAACCCTCAACGGCATTGACATCAGGCCTCTTGTTTGGGCAAATGCCTTGCCATTTACAAAGCACTTTCATGTACATTAACTCATTGCCACTGAATTCGCTGACAGGGCCAGGACGCAAAATGGACAGGGGAGTGTAATACATCACTGACCAAAATAATAATTTGGCCCTGTAGATAGAGATTTCCATCCAAGGATAAATTACATCTTTTAGCCACATACAGGCGAGATCAATAGTCATATAATCTTCATACTGGAAGAGATCTGTCCTAGTCTGCTGGGGCTGCCGAAAAAAAATACCAGAGATAGGGGGCTTCCATGATAGAAATTCATTCCTCATAGTTCTGGAGGCTGGAGGTCAGGGTGTCAGCATGGTTGGGTTCTGGGGACTGCCTTCCTCCTGGGTTTCAGATGGCCACCTTCTTGCTGGGTCCTCACGTGGCAGCAAGAGAGGGAGGGAGAGCTCCAGTCCCTTCCTCTTCTTGAAAGGACAAAAACCCCATCAGGGAGACCCCACCTCCAAATACCACCATGTTTGGGATTAGGCCTTCTGCTTGTGAATTTGTGGGGAAAGTATAATCATGACCGATTCAGACCTCTGACTTTCCAACCCCAGGAAACTGGAGCCCAGCCAACAGGCATGACTCTCCTAAGGTCACAAAGCTAACCAAGGGGAGAGTTGGCTGGTATGAGTAGGGCATTCTCCATTCATCCGGTAGGCTTTCATGGGAAGTAGAGAGGCATTTTGTCCAAAAGTGTTCCATCCCTAAGAGATATTTGGAAAATGCTGCCTTGATCAAAGTGAAAGAGGTTTCCTGACTGCAGGACTTGTCAGTGCCTTTCAAGTGCTGAAAGATGTTTTCTAAGATGGTGGTGTGGAATATTTCCCAAATTTGTTTGATAGTGGAATACATTTTGTGCACTTCTTGGGGAATTAGAGTAGTGCAGAATGAATCATAAAGCCTCTTCTACCTCTAATATTTAATAATTTTAATGATTCCGAGTGTTCCATCCCTTGCCTTTTACCCTCATTGCACAGACATGTTGTATTACTTTCCTAGGACTGCCATAACAAAGCCTCACGAACTGTGCAGCTTATAACAACAGAAATTTTTTATGTCACAGTCCTGGAGACTGGAGGTCTCAGATCAAGGTGCCAACAGGGGAAAAGGTATTTGATACCTTTCTTCTCAGCTTCTGGTGGTGGCCACCAAGCCTTGGCATTGGCTTACAGCTCTATCCCTCCCGTTTCTACCTCTGTTGCTGTGTGGCGGCATTTACCCTGGTGCCTGTCTCTGTGGCTCTTCTCCTTTTCTTATAAGGACACCCATCACATTGGATTAACAGCCCACCTACTCCAGTACGACCTTGTCTTATTCAATTATAGCTGCTAATGGCCTTATTTACGAATAAGCCCACACTCTGAGGTATGGGGAGTTAGGACATCCATATATCTTTTGCGGGGATGCAATTCACCCCGTAACGTATCTAACATTCAACCCATATCTCAACAGAGGTATGAAGAGAGAGGTGAAGTGGGTTTCCCAACTCCAAAGAAATGGGGAATCACAGATCATACAACCCATCGGACTGGCCACAGTGTCATCAACTGATTAGCAAGTATCGATTCCTGCTTGGTCTCCTTGATTGATCATTAAAGTCAACAGTCATAATTATACTTCCAACCATCAAGACCCCTATCCCCCCCACCAACACACGTGCTGTTTTCTCCAAGATCTCTTGAAAACCGGATCAGACAAGCTAACCTGGTAGATTAGAGAGTCAAGGTCAGCTGGTTGAACGTTCAGGAGCATTGTTCACTTTGGTAGTGTTATATGCTGATCACCAAACATCAAGGCAGGCCATGTTTATACACAGTCCAAACTGACATGTCTTTGTCTGGCTGTTGTGGCTTTTTTTTTTTTCTTTTAGTCAAATTAGTGGTTGCTTTTGGTGCCTTTGATCAGCATGCTTCTGATCTCAATATTGCCCAAGCAACTGACCAGTCTGGTTCATTCGCACAAACACCCGGTTAAAAATAAGTCAACCACACAATCTGTGTGGTATTGTACAGGCAAAAGAAAATAACAAAACCCTGAATTTTACATGTGGCTTCTTTCCTCCCTCCCTCTCTGCCATCCCCCGCCTGCCGCCCTTTCAACCAGTTGTGTAGACATAACCACAGGAGAATTGCCCATCCTGGAGTGGAAAAAGAAGAAAACGCCTGCACGCCATTCCTATTGGGGCGTTCATGTGATCTTGGAGATTTTCCCCACTAAGCAAAAGTCTGACACCTTATTGATTCACAGCACAGTTCATATAAATAAAAATGTGCCCTGAGCGGTGGTGTTATTTAGCCTGGGCCCCGGTGAAGGGACAAGAAGGGGGAAGGGAGGGCAGAGACTAAAACAGATTGAAATCAGTTTCTCTCCCAGGCTGGGCCCAACCTCTGAAATCTAGGATTCCTCAAACCTCAAAAATGGAATCACTCTTTTCTCAAGTCCGGGGGTGGCTGGATTCCAAGCCCCTTAGAGCCAAAGACTAAAACGTGGCTTTACTTTGGAGAATTCAAATGTGGCTTTGCTTTCAAGAATTCGGCCCCAGCGTGACGGGGATCTGGTGAATCACTTGGAAAATCAAAAGCTGAGAGCTAGGAGAGGCCCGTGCATCCTGCCTCAGGCCCCATGGCCAACCGGCCTTAATGGTTCTACTCTCCATCCTGCGGGTGTCCGCCTGGCCCTCCACGTACCTCACTTTAGGGAAAGAGGCATTACCCGTTTCTGGGAGCCTCTGAGCCCCTTTGTACTCCTTCCCTGTCCCCACTGCAACCCTGAGACTTAGAGACAAGACCACAGCTGTTTATGTGTTTAGCTTTACTTAGGGTTGTGGGGTATTTTTTGTGGGTTTTTTTTTTTTTTTTTTTTTTTTTTTTTTTTTTTTTTTTTTTGCTTTGTTTTGTTTTTTCCTGGAGGCCCCATTCCTTGCTTGGCCCAAGGAGGTGTGCTAACCTCTCCAAACGTCCCCGTCTGCCTGAACATGTGCCGGGGACCCAACTATCATAGTCCAGAACACCAAGGAAATTGGATGGCCAGCCGAAAAAGCAAGGAGCATGTAGGTTTACTAAAAATAAAATTAAATTAAAAATTCCAACAATGACTTTGAAAAACAGCTGCAAGCTTCCTGATCAAAATGTAGCTTTCTGGGGTTATTTCCAGGCCAGGCTGCCTGCCAAAGGCTGTGATGAATTCTAGGCTCCATATGGTGTGTCCCATATAACAGAGATTTGGCACCAACGAGTTGCAAACCCTAACCTGCCATTCCAGACCCTGCCCTCCTGGAGACGTGGGCTTTCAAGGGTCAGATTCCAAGAACGTCTGAGATCAGGGCTGTCTCCTCGGTTCCGAAGGAAGATTCGCATGCATATCTTAGTTCTCATGTGACCTGGTCAAAAGGCCCCAAGCTTTTGGAGCCACGGGTTGCTGGGTTCCAATCCTCACTTCCTGGCCAAGTAGATTCAGATAAGAGATGGAACCTCTCGGAATGTCAGTTTCTCCATCGGCAGAAGGAAATGTATCAAGCCTAACCCAGAGGGTGGCAGGAAGTTAAAGATCATTTCGCTTAAGAGCTGGTCCTGTATCTGATACATAGTAAATGCTCAAAATCTAGGACCTCCCCTTAAGTTTCGAGCACCTCCATTTCCCCCAGTGAAACATGAAGCCGGCTCTTAGTGCCAAGCATCCCACGCTGGGCGCTGAGGGGTCCCCAAGTCAAGGGCAGCCTCTGGGAAAGCAAGGTTGCCTTTGAGAAGCATTCTTTTGTGTCAGACTGGGTTCAAGGCCCTGGGGCTGCAGGAATGAGTCAGATCTAGTCCCTGTTCTCAAGGAGTCACAGAGAGAGAGAGAGAGAGAGATCAGTGTTACAAGGAAAGTTTGTGTGTGTGTGTGTGTGTGTGTTACTGTGTACTGATGTACATTCCTTCTCTCTCTCTCTCTTTTTTAATTCTGCTGCACCTCTCTGCCATTAAGTCAAAGCCATAAGGCGACTTCCTCAGAGGATGGGCAGGTAGGTGGCTGCCTCCCAGAATAAAGAACTTACTAGAGAGCGTCAGAGTGAAGGAGTGAAGGGGTGTTCTCAAGAGGGAGGAAGAGAAAGTTCGCTCAGTGCTGAGTGATCGGTATTGAAAGAGTCTCTGATTAACCCCAGCAACACTCTGCCCTCTGTAGAGGTCGGGGGAGGTATGGGTCTGGGAGAATCTAACCACATCGGGATTATGGCCCCGATGCCCTGGGATGGGGACTGCAAGTCACTCTGAGGATGCCGCTGCTGGAGGTCACAGCTCTGCAGGGGGGCCTCTGGGTCCCCACTGTCTGAGCATGGCATCTAAGGAATCTGGAAGTTCCCCCTGGAATGTCCCCCTGGAAAGTGCTAAGAAGCTAGACAAGCAGAAAGAGCCTGGGATCAGCAGTGGCAACGACAAGGGCCAAGGACTCCATGGTAGGGTCGCATCCTGGGTGACGCCGACCACCCCACAAGCTGGTCACTGTCATTATGAAGACACATCTGCTTTCCCCACACCCAGAAGGCACCTGAGAAATGAGGCAGAAGAACACAGACATCTGGGGAGAGGAGACACGGCTTGTACCGAGAGTTTGAATTCTGAACTGGTGGAATATTTACTAAAGAAGTCATTATCTCTAACTGGCAAATTTAATTTTTTTCTGTCATTAATAGAAATGGAGACTCGAGGACAAAAATGAAATCAACGCAAGAAAATGAAGAAAGCTGCATTTTATGGATTAAATTCTGGGCATGCCTGAATCACGGCGCATGGACTGAGCCCTCCTGCAAGCAAGTTCATTACCACGGTGAGGTCGGTGCAGGTGCCAGGTGTGGCCATCTGAGTAAACAGAGGGTTCAGTGGGAGGGACTTTTAACCCAGACTTGGGGGATTAGCTACAGGAAGGCTTCTGTGAGGAAGAGAAGAATTATAATTTGGTCTTGCAGCACCTCTGGGAGTGGGAAGGGTAAGGGGCACCTGGAGAGTGGGGACAGGATCCAAGGCAAGGAAGACACTAGGGACCAAGACGGAAGCAGAAATATGAATGAGAGAGACCATTTGGAATTGACGGAATGCAAAGTGCACTTTGTTCAACACTAACTGATCACCTACTATGTGCCAGGCACATGACAGGAGGATGCTGAGGATGGGAGAGTATGGTAAGGGTGAGGGGAGACTTGGCTGGGGGCTCGGGAGACCCCACAATGGTGGGACATGGAATGAGCCAGCCATGTTATCCAAAGTCACCTCAAACTCTGGGCTTCAGCAGGGTTGTGTGACTGAACATCTTACATTTCTGTGTGAAATTCTTGCATCCTCCCAGGATGTAGACAGTGGATGGGATGGCTGATTGGACGGAGGGGTGTTTCCATCTCCCAGGGCTGTCTCTACACATTCCCGGACTCACTCAGACCCCCTGTCAAAACCAGGGCCTTTTCTCTATGACAACACCATCTTTTCTGGATGGGACCCCTCACCCACCAGGGCCCCAGTGTCTGCCAGGTCCTGCCTGCCACGAGGACACATGTGGCCAACCCCATGGAGGCAGACACACACGTGGAGAACAATCTAGGGGCTGAACTTAATCTTGTCACCTGCCAGCCCCTTTTCTGACCCAGTGTGGCCCCCCCTTAACTGCACTGTCATTCTCTGCAGGAGCCAAGTGTAGAAGACAGGGAAGCACAGCCCCCCAGGAAGCAATGGAACATTTTCTTTGGTATAGTTTTCAACTCAGGAATTTGACTATGAATGAGAAATAATAGTGAAATTATCTTTAAAAAATAAAAAAAGATTACTTTCATAAGCAAGAAAATATCTTCAATTCATCTTTAATCCTCTCTCAATTGCCTTCTCTCCCCATAGTAGTCCAGGCATAGCGGTCATGGATGAGGTGACATTTGGACAAGAAAGTCAGACTTGGGTGACGTGTTATAGCATCTCATGGATCTGGGCATTCATCGTGGATATGTCTTTTCCTAGCTGTGTGACTATGGGCAGGTCATCGAACCTCTCGATAAAATGAACACTAAAACACCTCGTTCATAAGATTCTTATGAAGAATACACATACAGTAGCTTCCCACCAGGCTTCGCACATGGCTAGTGATAGCTATCATTACCAACGGTGGTAGTTCTTTAAAACAGCCACACATTTTTGACCCTTCTCTCATCAAGGGGTGGGGTCTGTGCCCTCCCCTCATCTTGAATCTGGAGAGGGTTTCATTTCTTCAAACAAAAAAGAGTGGCAGAAGTTTTGCTCTCTGCCTTCCAAGGCTAAGTCATCAAAGGCCATGCAGTTTCTGCATTGTTCGCTGGAACACTGGAGCCCTAGACCATGAAAAGAGTAGGTCGATCCTGAGGCTGCCATGCTGTGAGGAAGCCCAAGCTACATGATGGCCAAGGGTGTCTGGTGGGGCATCCCAAGCATACCCTGGTATCGGTCATATGATGGAAGGAACCTCAAATGCTTCCAGCCCCCAGCCTTTAAGAATCTCCCAGCTGATCTGTGGTCATAGATGAGAGATAAAACAACTCTGCTGTATTCTATCCATTTCCTGGCCCACAGAATCCAGGGACATAATAAAATGGTCCTTAACTTCAGATGTTAAGTGTGGAGCAGTCTATTCAGCAGTGGTAAAAAACCAGAATGCCAGCCATCATCACCATCATGACCTTTTGTTCTGGGCAAGTAGAGAGGTCCATTTGGTGCAATTTCTTATACCAAGTTTTTGCACGGCAACACAGTGTCGAGCCTGAAAATAAATACTCTCGAGCAAATATCAAAATATTTCTTACCAATATTCATGCATTCACGGAGCTCACCAACAGCTGATTAAACAGTAAGCATTGACATTGCGGTTGCCAACAAGCTCTTGCAGGATTTTTTTTTACAAATTACGAGACTAATAACAGACTTTACAGCTAAATGTGTGGCATGTAATTATAACCCATATTATAGGTTACCCACTCATTGCTTGCCCTGAATGCTCCATTAACAAGAACGCTGTAGACTTCACATTAGTCATAATGGAAATTAGTGGCTATTTCCAAGGACGTTCTATATGCAAAAGGTAACTTTAGACCCAATTTTGTTTGTAAATCGAGGAGTGACAATATTAAGGCATGTAGATGACATGAGGTGGGAATCGAGTATTGTCTCCCTTTCTCCCCTCCCAGGACCTAGTACAGTGCCTAGTCTGTTGTAGGTGTAGAAGTAGGTGGTAGCCACCAAGACGTGATGTTAACTGACTGAGCCACCCAGGTGACCCCCAATACTTCAGCTTTTAAGTCCAAGCCACATGCTTCCTGGGATGCCCCCAGCCAACATCGAGAAGGGTCTGTCATTTCTACCCAGTGCAGGACGCCTCTAGTGGATGGTCTTTGCTCTGGACCTTTCCATGCTGTTGGTTGGAACTTTCTGATTTTTACTTTGGTCTGAGGCTCTTGCTACCCTCATCCTGCTTCTTTACCCTTTCATCTTTCCCAGGCATTACCCACCCCCAATAAATCTCTTGGATTTCTCACTCCCTCTTAGCACTATTTCCCCCGTAAGACTCAATGGACACAAAAGGGGTGCTCATCCAACTGAGTCTGATTACATAAGAAAATATAAAGCTTTGGTTGAGAAATGAGAAGCAAAGGACTTTGTCTTGTCCAGATCCCGGGTTTATACTGGGAAGTGTCAGATGTCACACGTCTCCTAAAATAATCATCTGTGTTAGGTCTGGGTGTTGACATTGCAATCAAGCTGCCCCCTCCATTCCCATCCATACAGTTATATTGGGATAAGGAAGACTCCCAGGAAAAGAGGGACAAAGGCTCTGAAACAATCTCTGTTGGTGGCCTGACCAGCCTTCACTTCCTCATCTTCCTTCCTAATAGAATCTCAATGTTGTCCATGTGTCCATCCCTCCTCCACATAGCCTAGGTTCCTCAAGGGATGTCAACACCATTCCCAGCTCCAGTACTCAACCCAACTAATCTAAGACTAACTTGATTTTACTGAGTGATTGCTGTGGGAATGGTCATTTAACCTATTCTGGACAATGAGAGGCAGGAAGAAGTTTGTCCAGAGGGCAGAGGGGAAGGGACTCTTATTAAAGTTCTTTGATCTGCTAGCAGAGCATCCAGAAGCAGCCCACTCTCTTAGTCCTCTGAGTAAGATCATGGGTAGACAACAGACCTGGGGCCACTGCCATACAGTGGTTGAGAAAAATGCTGCTTCATGAAGTAGAGCCCAGCGGAAGTAGCTCAGAAAAGTAAAACCAAAGATACAGTATGGAGTCAGTTCTGAGTGACCCCATCTCTGGCTTCCCAGTATGTCTGTCAACGCATTTCAGTGTAAGCCAATTCAGTTTCAATTTAAGTGTAAGCCAGTCCCCCCTGACTTTTCCATATGCATCTTACAACATAACTGATAGAGACCTGTTTCCTTCCCCTATGAAGTTGCAAAGGTGGTCAAAGTATGTTCTCCCAGGCCAGGGTGGGCTCTAGTGAGGTCAAGGGGTAGGGAAGTGCAACAGGGTCCAAAAGGAGAACATGACATCATAGAGGTGTCATAGGAAAAGTGGGAGGGGGCCAGGACAGTTGCCCCAGACTCAACGAGATGCTGAGATCAGTGGGAGGAAGCTCTCTGGGGATGGGTGCTGTTGCATTTGGAAACCTCTGACCGAGGGAGTGACCTAAGGAAATCCCTCTCATGGGTACTCTCACATGAGACCTCAAAGAGCTTTAAGATTGGTTGCCCCAGGACTTCTGTAGCAGATGCCTTTAACTTAGTGTGCCCCCTGAAGGAAGACAAGCCTCCCCTCTCTCCCTGAGGAAATCAACCCTCCATATCAGGCTCCCAAGGAGACACCAGGATGAAGCTCCAGGGAGACCAGAGGGCAGAGCTGCGGACCAGAGAGTTGAGGATCAGAGCCATCCCAGCTTAGGCATCCTCTCCCATTCTGCCTGCAAGCTACAAGAAGTTAGAGACTGAGAGAAGGCAGCTCTGGGATTCTTAAGAGTGTTTGTGGAGAGGATCCTGTTATCAAACTGATGGGAGCTTGTTGTCAGGAGAGGCTGGGTAGCAACCAACCTCCAAAACTCGGTGACTCAACTATCACAAAAAGATTTCTTTCTCACACTGACGTCTGTCGTGGGTTGGTGGGTTGGGAAGTATCGGAGAATAAAATCAGGGAAATGGAGGCTCTGTAGGCAATTCTTTGTATCAGCCATATTTGCTGACGACACTATTTGCTCAGAATAAATGAAAACAGGCTTCGCATTTCTCTTACCCCATCTTCCCAAACCCCAGATACATAAGGGCACTTTTGTTGTAATGTGAAATGGGTACAACTCTAGAATCTGGCTTTCCTCCAGGTATTGGTTGTTGTGGAAACTCACTGTGGACCTAAGTCTCTCCAACCCCTCCCCTCACCCCAGTTCCAACTTTAACGTGCCCAAAGAGAAGAAATGACATGATGGAGTAGAATAGAAGAGCTTGGGGGTTGCCTGGGTGGCTCAGTGGGTTAAAGCCTCTGCCTTCATCTCGGGTCATGATCCCAGGGTCCTGGGATCGAGTTCTGTATCAGGCTCTCTGCTAAGCAGGGAACCTGCTTCCCTTTCTCTCTCTGCCTGCCTCTCTGCCTACTTGTGATCTCTCTCTGTCAAAGAAATAAATAAAATCTTTAAAGAAAATAAAAAAGAAGAGAAGAGCTTGAGATCTGGAGACCCTTAGATCGGGGGTCAAGCCCTGTTCTGCTGCTCATGAGTGAGGAGTCCCTGACCATGGGGTGGTCTTATCTCGCCGTCCCCCCCACCTCCACCCCGGCTCACCTGGAAAAAAAGACACGACTCACAGTCCCACATGGATTTGTTGCAAGACCAGAAGGAGGTAATAATTACCAAGCATTTGCTGCGAAACCTGGTTCTTTGTAAACGTTGATGCCAAAAGATTCCCGTGTTCCTCTGGGACTGGCATTCATTTACCGAAAGCTTCCATCTTCCCAGCTCCCATCTGAGAATAGTCTTGCGGACCTCTGGGGAGGGGGGCCAGGTCTGAGAAAGCTCTAAGAACACAGTCCACTTCTGGAGGGTCCAGAGGAGGGGGCGGGTATCTGTATCCGCTGCTCCAGGCTGCAAGCATGGGGGTGAATGAATGAACAACTGGCCATGTGACCCTTTATCCAGCCAGGAAACAGCCCCCAGTTGTCCAACAGCAGCCCAGCAATGAGGGATCTTTGGAAGGCCTGCTTCTAGCAAAATCTGCATCTTAGCCAGGAGGGAAAAAGGCCTGGGAATCATTAGGGAGTATCTTGTTTGTTTGTTTTGCAAATGAAATTCAGAGTGTAGGAAGCTTGCTGCAGTCCAGGGATGGGGGGGGGGGGCAGCGAGCTCAGAGTTAACCCCTTCAGTGCCACGGCAGCATCTGCTCTTCAGAAATATACGGGGGGATGTGCCCTGAGCAGCAGAAGGACCCTGAGGTTGAAGATCTGATGGTGCCTCTATGTTGCTCTGAGGCCTTCAGAAAAAAAGCCCTTAACTTCTCCATACGTTAGCCTCTCAGAAGAACAAGGCATTTGCGCTCCAAGCACCTGTGAGTTCTACCATCCCAGCATCCAAATCAGTAGGAAGCCTGGGATGGAATGTCTTGGGGCTCAGAGTGAAGCTGAGGGCTGCAGCTGTGTATGGCGTCCATTTCCCCCTAGATCTACTAATTGTCATAATATTGATGTTAATAGTACCAGCTCTTCGTTGAATGTGTGCTTTGTGCCAGGCACTAGTTCAAAATTCTCCCTGGATTCCAATTTAATTCTCTCCATAACTCTGTGAAGTGGATGCTAATACTCTTCCCATTTTACTGATGAGAAAACTGAGGCCAGAGAAGGTCAGTAAGTTACCCAAGGCTTCATGGCTTGTAAGTGGTTGAGCTAGGATTCAAACCTAGGACTTTGACACAGGATACTTTAGGCCCTACCCCTTGGGATCCCATGGGCTATTCTCCGGACTGCCAGGGTCTGTTCAAAAGTGCTGCAAGGTGAGTTGCTTTTAGGGAGAGGGAGAAACAGTGGGAAAGGCACTGGGTCCGCATGAGAAGGCTCAGCATCCAAACCCCGGAGCTGGCCCTAACCTTCCCTGGGACTTTCCAGTCCTGCCACTCTTGGGTCTGGGGCTTCAGTTTCCCCACCTGTAAGTTGAGGGAATCAGCCCTGGGAATATCCAGAGATGTTCCCCTGCTGACTGGTGGGGGCAGGGGGGGATTTTAAACTGAAGCTCAGAAAAGAGCTTTGAAGAGTACATCAACTTCAAGAAATTGTAGGAAAAACGTGTGTTGTGGGCCCTCAGTTCGTGGGGGTAAGGAATTCATAGTTCACAACATTTCTTAAAAGGGACCCTCCAGGGGCGCCTGGGTGGCTCAGTGGGTTAAAGCCTCTTCCATCCGCTCAGGTCATGATCCCAGGGTCCTGGGATCGAGCCCGCATAGCATGGGGCTCTCTGCTCAGCGGGGAGCCTGCCTCCTCCTCTCTCTGCCTGCCTCTCTGCCTGCTTGTGATCTCTGTCAAATAAATAAATAAAATCTTAAAAAAAAAAAGGGGGGGGGACCCTCCAGGAATCTAGAATCCATCCATACCAGCAATGAGGACATTCAACAGCTAACCAATCTGAGGGAGGTCACTCTTGTGATCCCGATGTCAGGGTCTTTGATGGCGTCCAACATCCAGTTGTTTGGGGGCATGGGAGAGACAGAAAGTCAAGTAACTGGCTTACCTCCAATTGTCTTCCAATACCCAGGAACTTCCAGAATAGAGAAATAACCTGGCACCCACAGGCTCAAAAATCCTTGCATGCAGCCTCTGTCTTTCTTTCTCCAAGGAGGAATGTCTCTCTCTTGCACTCATTCCCTTCGGAGAGAGCCAGAACCATGTTCTCACCTGCAAGGATTTGCAAGTGGACCCCGCAGAGAAATGGCAGTTGGATGGGGTGCGTGACTGAAAGCCTGAAGAAACAGCCAAGGCCCAGAACATCCTCACCCAATTAAATGCGGTGTGTTCGTGTGCGAGAGTGTGTGCACTCATGCGCATGTGTTTGTGTGCATATATGTTTGGGTGTCTGCGTATGTGTGTATGGAAGAGGGTACGCAGACATCTGTAAGGGGGGAAAGCAATAGGCTGCTCCGGTAAAAAACACACCCAGCTGGATTGGGTAGGAATCCCAGCTCCTCCCCCTTATCAGCTCTGTAATTTGGATGAGCTCCTAACCTCTCTGAGCCTCAGTTTCCCCCGCTGTAAAATTCCAGCAATTTCACAGTGCTGCTGCTAGGACTTCTGCAATAACTCATGCCCTGAAGAATTCAGGATTGCAGCCGCCCCGTAAATAGTAGGAGCTCAGCTCAACATATGGGAGTCCAGAAGACGCCCGGGGTGACCTTGGACAATTCTTTTTTTGTTCTTTCCGAGCTTTGGTTTCTTCGTCCGCAAATAGAAGTGGAGTGGCAGAGGAAGTTGATTCTTGAAGGTTTCTTTTAATTCTGGATTGTTGGCTTTTTTTTCCCACCCCCACCCCAAACAAAAACGCATGCAACCATTAGAAATAGCATCTCGAGTTCAAGGAGAAGCAAGCGCCAGTGGACTAGAACATGCCTTACCCACTCACTCTCTTCTGGGTAAACCTCACCTGCCATGTGCAGGGCTCCTGTGACCAGCAGGAAACCAGTATGCCACACCTGCACTTCCCAGGATCCCTCACCAATGCAGCGACCCACCACAACTGCATGCCTTCCTTGTTTCCCCCATATTTTTCCTAACTCAATCACCTAGTGTTGGCTCAAATCTCAGTACAATCCAAAAGAAAGTTTTGTGTCGCTACCATAAAGAAAAGGCCAGTATCTATATTCATCAATAGACTATTGTATAGGTCAGACATGCAAGTAAGCACTGGGTAGAGCTGCCTGGTAAAGTTCTGAGCCTGAGGGCTGTCTGTCCTCTCTCTTCCTTAAAAAAAAAAAAAAGAGGATCAGCAAATTGCAGGAAGGTGCTGAAGACACGCTAGCCTGAGCTGGGGTTTTGTCCTTGCACTGAGCAGGACCGAGAGGGGAGGCAACGAGAGCATAGAGCAGGATTACTTGAGCTGTGCCCTTCCAGCCAGGTAGGCATCCTTGTGCGACATTGTTGGTCACTGCAGTGGGTTTAACGATGTCCCCTGACAAGAGGAATCCAAGTCCCAACCCCTTATGTAAATCTGGAATCTCAGAAGGAGACCACACACACCCCCCTCAGTCCCATGACAAGTGTCTGTGTAAGAGAGAGATTTGATACATACAAGGAAGGCCATGTGAGGACAGAGATGGACCTGGAATGACACAGCCACAAGCCAAGGACGCCTGAGGCCTCCAGAAGCTGGGAGAGGCTACTGTTCCTAAGAGTCTTTGTGGGACACCTTGGTTTCAGATTTCTGGCCTCCAAAACCATGCAGGAATCCATCTCTGTCGTTCCTAGCCACCTGGTTTGCGGGCACTGGTCGTGGCAGCCCTGGGAAACGAATACGGTCATCGATTACATCCATTTCCAGTGTGCCATCTGTTAGCATGACCTCACGAGCCTATTCTCCTCTCCCCCTTGACCAGGAACTGCCATTTCAGACAAACTCTTCATGCGTGGACATGTCCTTGGTATGCGCCTACAGGCTGGCCTGGGCGAAGACAGGGCGAAGGTCTGTCAGGAAGATCGGCCGCTGTTCTCAGAACTCACAGCCTTGGAATCCCACCATCCCCAGCTTTCACCCCTGCCTCCCAGTCCTGCCTCGAAGACACAAAGTAAAAAGGAAGGATGAGCCTCCATTTTGGTGAACCAAAGTGTGACTTTTGGCTGCTGTTTTTTGTGTTGTTGTTTTTTTAAAATCATGAATAAACCATGTTTTCTGATTATTTAAAAGCCAGGGGGACTATAATTCCAGACCGAATCAATGGTTGGAACTTTGCAGCTTAATGGGAGCCAGGTTCTCGTCTCCTTGCCTTCTCTCCCTCTCTCCTGCTCTCCTTTTCTTTCTTGTACCAAAAGCTGTCTGCTAAACTTCTAAAACACCCTTTGCCTTTTTGACCCTTCAACTTGTCTTGAACTTCGGAAAAAATTGGGGAAATGGCACTGAGTGAACTATATATAAGTCCTGGGCGTGTGGGGAGGTGGGGGGAGGGGGCCACGCGGGGGAGGAGGCTCACCATGAACTTGGGGCCTCAGAGATTCGCTTGGAAAGGGGAAAAAAAAAAGCCTCTTCTGTTAATGGAATTAGTAAATATTTGTTGCTCTGTTCTAGGCCGGTGCCCCCAGGAGGATATCTGGAGGAAGGGGAAAAGGAGGGCAAATACAAATAAAAGACAAGCTACTTTTCTGCTCCTTTCCCCTCTGTAAAGACACTAAACAGACAAGTCAGAGGATTAGAATGAGGCCTTGTGTGGCTGCTCCGAGCAGGAAGCTGCGAGGGGCTTTGCGGCGGGGAGGGGGCCCTGGTGGGGAAGAAGCAGACCTGCTATCTGGTAATGGGAACGCCATTCCTGCTTAATGAAATGATTGCTGGCGGAGTTCCTGAGTTACGGCGCAGCCTGCACAGTCTCTGGCTGGCTTCCTGCAGCCCCGAGACCCTGGGCGGCGGGCCCGGCCCGAGACGGGGTGAGAGGTGGCAGGGCGGCCCAGAGACACGCAGCAGGGGGGTGAAAGGTCGAGAGCACAGAGGGGAGCACAGGTGTGGGCAGGGACGAGGAAGATGCTAGAGGGAGGAAGCCGGATTCCGAGACAAGGGTAGACAGACTGCGGAAGATGGGAAGGCAGAGGGAGGCGGGCAGTGGATGGATGGAGGCTGACCCACGAGGAGGCAGGCCCGAGTTGCTATAGGCTTCAAAGAAATGGTGGGACAGGAGACAGTCATCCAAATGGGAAGAGAGAGTCAGAGAGGTGGGTAGTGCAGCAATGAGGCTGGCAAATGGATGATGGAGAGAGCCCCGCACGGTCGGAGCCAGAGACGCAAAGCCGGTTAGAAGAGGGGATGTGGAGACAACACAGAGAAAGATGGAATGGGGCAGAAGCCCTAGCCATGAGAAGCAGGACAGAAGGAGGGACCAGGCAGTGGGAGAGACACACCTAGGTACAGGGTCCAAGACAGAGAAACAGAAGGGGACAGAGAAGTAGAGAGAGAAGCACAGAGGCAGAGAGAAGGTGGCATCTCTGTGCAGGTGGGGATTGAGGTCTCCATGAGCCCAACAGATGACATCACCCTGACCCAGCGTGAGACCCGGCAGACACCGGTTATAAAATCAAGATTGTATCTGAACACAGCCAAATAACGAAGGCAAAGGACCCAATGTCCTTTAACACCACGGCAACAATTCTCGGGCTCCCCCAGCTTCCCAGTTTGGGGATCAGTGCACACACAGGTGGACCATTTTCACCACCCTTCTTTGGTTTCTGGCCACCCAGCAACACTCCAGGGAAGACCGATGACTCCCACTTTTTTTGGCTGAAGAATCTGTGAATCAGGGAGATGAAATTACTTATGAGGTAACACAGAGAGAGAAGGGGAGGTGGAGGGTAGGGTTGGGGGATAGGGTTGGGACTCCAGGCTGGCTTGCACAAAAACAGTATGAATGCCAGAAAGGAGAAAAGGTTGTAGGCTATGTGTTCTGAGAGCTTCGCTTTGTTCAAGAGGAGGCCACATGCGTTATTCTATTGGTTACAGTGATTAATCATATGCAGAAGAAGAATTTAATATACACATTTAAAGAATAGGAACAAAACATACAGCTTCTAAACAAGGAGAGAAGGGGCACCTGGGTGGCTTGGGTGGTTAAGCAACTGACTCTTGGTTTCAGCTCAGTTCATGATCTCATGATCTCGGGGTAGTGAGATCCAGCCCCGCATCAGGCTCCCTGCTCACTGGGAAGTCTACCGGACATTCTCTCTCTCCCTCTGTCCCTCTCCCCCCAACACACACTCTCTCTCTCTCTTTCTCTCTCTCAAAGGAATAAATAAATCTTTAAAATATATAAATTGAAACAAACTGAGGGGTGCTGGTGGGAGGGGGGGAGGGAGAGGGGTGTGGGGTAATGGACATTGGGGAGGGAATGTGCTATGGTTAGTGCTGTGAAGTGTGTAAACCTGGCGATTCACAGACATGTACCCCTGGGGATAAAAATACTTTATATGTTTATAAAAAAATTTAAAAAATTTTTTTAAAAGTCCAAACAATAAAATATATATATATATATAAAAATATATATATATATATTTATATATATATATATATAAACTGAACAAGGAGAGGAGAAATGGTGGATGGGGGGAGGTAAAGAAAATCCTTTCACTCTAATACCAAAGTAAAACAGAAAGAAAAGAAGCAGAGGCAAAAAGAAAAAATATATATTAAAATATGTTAAGTAGAAAGCTTAGAATCATAATACAGATAAATCTGAACTAACCTATAATCATATCCGTTGTAATGGGATTGAACTCTTCAGTTAAAAGACAGGGACCTGGGCGCCTGGGTGGCTCAGTGGGTTAAAGCCTCTGCCTTCAGCTCAGGTCATGATCTCAGGGTCCTGGGATCAAGCCCCACATTGGGCTCTCTGCTCAGTGGGGAGCCTGCTTCCCCCGCCCCACCGCCTGCCTCTGTGCCTGCTTGTGATCTCTCTCTCTCCTTGTCAAAATAAATAGATAAAATATTAAAAAAAAAAAAAAAAAAAAGACAGGGACCTTGGGAATGGATTATTTAAGAAAAAAAAAAAA